>CM074488.1:4171745-4362984 GCA_037389245.1 Oryzias sinensis
ATTACCATAACAATAGCGAGCAATTAACATCACCCAGTGAGGGTCCTTGGGCAAGACCCTTTACGCTGCGACCTACCTCACAAACATGAGAGACAATGAACCACATGTCATGCCGGCTCAGACGTCGCCCGGCCAAACAAGGTCTGCGTCAGGTGCTGGGGGACCAGAGCACTCTGATGGAAAGTGGGCTACTGGAACAAGACGGAAATGGACTAGATGCGAGAACAAGGTTCTGTTAGAATGCTACTACTCAAGTAATCCCAACCAGCGTGGTTACATGCAGAGAATGTGGAATGAATGGATGCTTCGAAACTCACAATCAAGGCTAACTGCCAAACAACTGGTAGCCCAATGCTCGAACATCCACAAGCGGCAACTCCTATCACAACTTGAAATTGAAGCGATACAATACAATGGCAATACCCCGGGAGAGCCAGAACAACAGGTCAGAGAGCAGGCTATACTACACTCCCACCCTGAGATTGGGTACACAGCCCCAACAACCACAGTTACGCTGAGCGAGGCAGCAACTGACCTGAAAGACAAGATCATGTCTAGAATGGACACTTGGCAACCTCGACACCAGCTACAACGGTTAAGTGATGTACCGCCTGAAAGTCTACTGGAAACTGTGAATGAAGCATTGAGGGCAATTCCTACCACAACCATCACAGAAACCAATGAACTGGTTTACACTTCAGCAGCAGTGATCCTTGAGATGCTTGGCTATAAGAGTAACCATGGGAGAAAACAATACCCACCATGGAAGCAACGGTTAGAGGCCAAAATCAAGGCAACTCTGAAGGATGTGAGTAAGCTGACAGAGGCTCAAAGAGGTACAATGAGAAAGCAAGTACCTAAGAGATACAGCCAGATGCCCATACCTGAAGCACTGGAAACTGCCAAACAAAGGCTCCTAGCCTTGAGCAGCCGCCTAAAGAGGTACACAAGAGACAATGAAGCCAGACGGATAAACAGGCTGTTCGCAACTCAACCTGCGAAAGTGTACGCTCAGTGGCAGGGTCAAAACAGCCGAGCAGACCCACCAAGGCTAGAAACTGAACAGTACTGGAAAAGTATATGGGAGAAAGAGACAGCACATAACAGCAATGCCAAGTGGCTGGTCTCTCTGAGAGAAGAACATAGCAACCTCCCTGAACAGAATCCAGTAACCATCACAGTGGCAGACATCCAAGAAAGAGTCTCAGGTATGAAGAACTGGACAGCACCGGGCCCTGACATGATACATGCCTACTGGCTAAAGAAGCTCACAGCACTCCACGAGCGCCTGGCAGCACAAATGAACCAGCTGCTAAGAGATGGGACTCATCCCGAATGGCTAACAGAAGGGCGAACGATCCTGATCCAGAAGGATCCCTCAAAGGGTGCAGTCCCATCCAACTACCGGCCAATAACCTGTCTCTCCACAACATGGAAGCTCATGTCAGGCATCATTGCAACCAAGATAAATAGGCACATGGATCAATTCATGAGTAACACACAGAAAGGCATTGGTAGAGACTCCAGAGGAGCGAAACACCAACTCCTGGTTGACAGAACAGTCGCTCAAGACTGCAAGTCACGACACACCAACCTGTGCACAGCCTGGATTGATTACAAGAAAGCCTATGACTCAATGCCACACACGTGGATCACTGAATGCTTGGAGCTGTACAACATAAACAGGACTCTAAGAGCCTTCATAGGAAACTCAATGAAGCTGTGGAAAACCACCCTTGAAGCCAATGGGAAGCCACTTGCACAAGTGTCCATCAAATGTGGGATATACCAAGGTGATGCTCTGTCCCCACTGCTGTTCTGCATAGGTCTGAACCCCCTCAGCCAAATAATCAACAAGACTGGCTATGGATACCGACTCAGAAATGGGGCCAACATCAGTCACCTCCTCTACATGGATGACATCAAGCTATATGCTAAGAGCCAACGTGACATTGACTCCCTGATCCACACCACCAGGATCTACAGTACTGACATTGGGATGTCAATCGGGCTCGAGAAATGCAGCCGGATGGTGACAAAGAGAGGCAAGGTAGTCCACACAGAAGGGGTCTCACTCCCAGAAGGAACAATAGCAGACATC
This sequence comes from Oryzias sinensis, assembly GCA_037389245.1. Taxonomy (NCBI): domain Eukaryota; kingdom Metazoa; phylum Chordata; class Actinopteri; order Beloniformes; family Adrianichthyidae; genus Oryzias; species Oryzias sinensis. The sequence goes on from CM074488.1 coordinate 4,173,847, forward strand.
GAGGACAGTTACAAGTACCTCGGAATTCCACAGGCAAATGGCAACCTGGAGCAGGCAACAAGGAAAGCTGCAACAGCTAAATACCTCCAACGGGTAAGGCAAGTCCTGAGAAGCCAGCTCAATGGCAAAAATAAGACCCGAGCAATAAACAGCTACGCACTGCCAGTTATCAGATACCCTGCCGGAATAATAAGATGGCCAAAGGAAGAGGTACAGACCACGGATGTTAAGACACGAAAGCTCCTCACCATGCATGGAGGGTTCCATCCCAAATCCAGCACCCTGAGACTGTATGCTAGCCGCAAGGAAGGAGGCCGAGGACTAGTGAGCGTAGAAGCCACTATCCAGGATGAAACATCCAAGATGCATGAGTACATCAAGCTCAAGGCCCCAACTGACAGTGTGCTCAGTGAATGTCTCAGGCAATGGAGAGCAGAGGATACAGTGCTGGAGGACAGATCCTCATGGGAGGACAAACCCCTACATGGGATGTACCACCGGACCATAACTGAAGTGGCTGATATCAAGAAGTCCTACCAATGGCTAGAGAGGGCTGGCCTACAGGACAGCACTGAGGCACTCATCCTGGCAGCTCAGGAACAAGCCCTGAGCACCAGAGCAATAGAGGCTCAGATCTACCACACCAGACAAGATCCAAGGTGTAGGCTGTGCAAAGAGGCACCTGAAACAATCCAGCACATAACTGCAGGGTGTAAGATGCTGGCAGGTAAAGCATACATGGAGCGCCACAATCAAGTGGCTGGAATAATATACAGGAACATGTGTGCAGAATATGGACTGGAAACCCCAAGGTCAAAATGGGAAACACCCCCGAAGGTGGTAGAGAATGAAAGGGCAAAAATCCTGTGGGACTTCCAGATCCAGACTGATAGGATGGTAATGGCGAACCAACCAGACATTGTAGTGGTGGATAAAGAACAGAGGAAAGCCGTTGTGGTGGATGTGGCAGTGCCAAGCGATGGGAACATCAGGAAGAAGGAACATGAGAAACTGGAGAAATACCAGGGACTCAGAGAAGAACTGGAGAAAGCCTGGAAAGTGAAGGTGACAGTGGTGCCTGTGGTAATTGGAGCACTCGGGGCAGTAACCCCCAAGCTGGAGGAGTGGCTACAACAGATACCTGGAAAGATCTCAGACATCTCAATCCAGAAAAGCGCAGTGCTAGGAACAGCTAAGATACTGCGCAGAACCCTCAAGCTCCCAGGCCTCTGGTAGAGGACCCGAGCTTGAGTGAGAAACCACCCACGAAAGGGTGAAAGGGGCAAGTTTTTTATATATATATATATATATACATTTTAAATTTATGTTGAAATTGTGTGCAAATGGGGTGTGGTCATTTGATTGACAGGTGAGAATGGGGCACATTTGTCTTTTATTTGCCTAATTTTTTTAAAAGGCTGAGATGTCATTTGTAGGGGTGTAAGAAAAAATCGATTCGGCAATATATCGCAATACGTCATTTGGCAATACTTGTATCCATTCAGAATGCTGCCAGATCGATTTTTATTTTATTATTTCTGAGCGTCCTTCAGCGTCTGACGCTTGTTGTCCACTTACCCCTCCGACCGCTAGTTGGCAGCAGAGCACACGGAGCCTCTTTAAGCAGCCCTACTCTGCTCAAGACAACAGAAGACTGCCGCCAGAGGCAGCTTGTTCTGTTGTAATGACGCATGAAATACTTCGTTTTTACTTGAAATGGACACCAAACAGAAACTCTTAGCCATGTTGCTGCCCGTAAGATATGAAAACGTGGATTGCTGTGCTTTTTAGCAGTTCAGATAAATAAGATAGACAATGAAGCACAACAGCAGCTAATAGGCTAATGCGCTTAGCATCTGCTAACATGCTAGCAAAGCGGGCTAAAGTTCTGCAGAACCTCAAAGCAATGGATTTTAGTTAGGGACCTGATGGATCAGAGGGATGTGTACAATGCTCTGAAAAAGGCTGACATTGTTGTGATCAGCGTTACCAGTTTACTTCCGTGTGTGATAAGGGTGGCTGCAAAGGTGCAACAGAGCAGATATGAAAAGCACCTTTTTTTGTCACATTAAATTAAAGCAACTTTCCTTCGTTCTGTCATGCTGCCTCATCATCGCACTTTGTTTCTGGAAAGAATCAGTGTGTGTCCCCCACCCTTTATTTTTAAAGCACCATTCAGGCCCCTGAACTGTTCAAAAGCACTAGAGAAGATACATTAATGCTGAAAATAAACAGCATTTTATTTCCCCAATAGAAACTTATTGGTTAAGGCTCATTCATTCTTTGTTTTTTCTTACACTGAAAAATATATATATATATTTTAAATCAGACAATGTTGACATTTCCCTTTCTATATTTTAACTTACCAAAATAAAAGCACTATGAATTTGCTTTGGTAAACGCAACTTATATATGAGATACAATTGCAGTGCTTAACATTGTGATCATTAAATAAACTCAATTTGACCATTTTATTACAGTGGAAAACATTAAAATTCAGGTTGGGTTTTTTCAAAGTCATATTTAAAAAAACAGAAAGAAAATACGTTTCGGTAAAATATCGGAATACGTTACGTATCGCAGGGCGCGTATCGGAATACATATCGTATCGCCAGACTCTTGCCAATACACACCCCTAGTCATTTGCGATCTTCTTTAGCCTTTGCCAGAGATGATTGGAGAGCCAAACCTGTGTCTTAAAATCAGCTGTCCATCTCTTACACTGAAGGCTAAGCCACTGATTTATTTGATTCAGTGTATTTCTTTTTGTGGTGTTTTTTTCATTTATGTCCTTCCACAACATTTTCTTGACATTAGAGTTCTTGGTATCTGGGCTTTGATTACCTCAGATTTGATGGAGTTTCTTGCAACCCTGTCAAGACATTCCTCCTGTTACCGTAAAAGCCTGTTTCTCCTTATCTGATGTGGGTTGTGCTACTAAGGTGTTCTACATCGTGGTGCAACCCTACTTTCAGGCATGTCGTCCCGAAGAAGCTTTGTGCTGCACCTGGTGTTGTGTGAGATCAACCTCAGATGCAAAGTGAAGACTGCAGATTGAGGAGGCAAAGAACTGAAGAAACCTGTCTTCAGAGCTGCATTAAACGGTGTCAGACTTCTGCTTAAACTGTGGTTTTGTGCAAATGTAAATGTGTGCTTTGCTGTCAATATGCCTGCATTATGGTTGGTTTTTAGCTTTATTCAGCAAATACATAAATTATGATACAACTGAAGAACCAAAGGCTACAGTTTGTCTGGTATATGGTGAAAAGGGGTATTTGAAAAGAACTGTACATAAAACTGTAATAAATATTAAACAAAGGGATGATAATCTACTGTTTTTGCTCGGTAAAGTTTAAAATACTGTGGCTAGTTTTGGTGTGAGTTTGTGCACCAGTTTTAAAAAGTTATTTGGAGAAGAGCTCACACTAGCTCAGCTATTGGTTTCTGTTATTTTGATGGTTTTTTGCGCCCATCTTCTCATCTTTTGTCTGTTTTGTGCATTTTATTTTCTATTTCTGGTCTTCCTGTTTCCTGTTCAAAGGTTAGGAGTAATTCATGTTCGATTTCCGTTGAATGAGTGCGTCTTGGTGTTAACGTCACAGTTCAGAGCAAATGTAAAAATGTCAGGTTAATAATTGAGAAATATTTTATTTGAAAAAACTTAAAATTTAAAAAAAGAACAAGATTAGTGAGCTGGATTACTGAAGCATAGTTTACAGTCGGTATACTTGTGATTTGCATAACCTCAAACCCACTGCTGCCTTTAGCCCGGATGCTTTGACTATTTTCCTGACTTTGACTTCTTGCTGATGAAGTGACATGATTATGTGAGTTTTCAGCTCCTGCAGAGGTAGTCCAGCTTCACCTGTGATGCTGACTCCACCTCCTTTAGAGCTGATGGAGGCTTTACTCTCCACAAAATATCAGGTTGGGAGGGGAGGTTTAAAAGCTCCCAGAAACCCCTTCTCCAGTGGGAGCTCAATTCCTTGGGAATCCGTGCTTGGCCCTGCTGTCTATCTTAACCTAGAAGCCTGGTTTTTCTTCCACCAGGTGGTTCATTTTCAGTTTGGTTTGCTTTATCTTCTATTTGATAGTTTTTCATTTAAGTAGTTGTATCTTAAGTTATATTTTCCTGCTTTGAAATACCTTAGAATGTATGTGGATTTTAATACATTCCCACCCTCGGTTTTGTCCCAGTCATTTGAGTTTATTAGTTTTGTATTGGTCCTTTCATCAGTCACCTCACAGTTTCAACCCTTTCTTAATGTTTCCTATATTTCTCAGTTTTCCACCATTAAGGGATGTAACAGAAACACATTTTTTAAGTACTATTTTGTCTCTATCTGACTCCGATCTGGAATAACAGACGTGTTCTTTCCAATGAACTTTAGTCTTGTTAGTCCAAAGAAAGGCTTCTGAAGTGTAATGATGAAGACTGGTATGTGTTCGCTCAGAACAGTGCCAGGTCAACACGCTTTCACACATCTGAATTAGGCTACGTTCACACTGCAGGGCTTAATGCTCAATTCTGATTTATTGAAAAATCCGATTTATTTTGCAAGACCGTTCACATTTCCAAGTAATTCCAAACTTTTGTGATCTACAGCGTGACCGTGAAACGACCCAAAATTGACCCGAATGTTCAGAAGAGTACTTAACGGTGAACGACGTCACTCGTTTGAGGAAGTAGCTAACGTTAACATGGATGCCAACAACAGTGTTGTCAACAATAGAGTTCTTTTTTCATTAATAAATTTATTTTCACAAAGGAGCCAGCACAATAAAAATCTTCTCATTTTTAAGAAGGCATTGGAGCCAGGATCATCTGTACCCACTGTTGTGGAATGGGAATGTGTATGTGTTGGGGCCGCACGCGGCGCGTTTGTGTAAGAGACAGGAGAAGAGCGCGTGCAGCCGGAGAGAATGGGGGGGGGGGGGGGCAGTGTGGGCGCGCATTCATGTTGTGTGTTACGGAGGAAGGACAACAGTAATAAAAGAAGGTTTCCCCCAGAATAAATAAATGCTATGGACTCTTTATTAACCCGTTCTGGAGAATCCTGGAGAATCTAAGGGTCAGAACAGGGAGGAGGATCCGCCTTGGGTCCCCCGCGCTTCTGTTCACGGCCGGAAAGGGGAGAAAGAAAAGAAAAAAGTAATCGCGGGAAATGTTCAACACCACGCTCCATTTAGCTGGAAATGTTTTCAAAAACCGCTTGGTTGCGATAAGAGCCCTGGAGTTTGGCCTGAATAGAGCTGTCACCCCAAATATTAATCCAATTGGTGACCTCGCTTCCCTTCCACTGACTGGTCTCTGATGCATCGTCCGCCATGGTTGCTGTTTACGTTCACGTTCCTGCCTTTTTCAACGCAGAATGATGACGTTTGTTGCGTATCGATGACGTACGATTCGGATTCAGGTGGCCTGGCCGGTCAGATGGCGGTCGCAATTGAAAAGATCGGATTCGTTTCGGATTCAGGACGGCATACCCAAGTGGCCTGGGTCGCATTTGAAAAGATCGGATCTGTGTCGTTCAGACTGTCATGAAAAGATCGGAATTGGGTCGCATAGGGGCAAAAAAATCGGAAATGGGTCGTTTCAGCCTACAGTGTGAACGTAGCCTTAGTTGTTCTCTACGTTTTTTTTCTACAGGCATGTAACTTAACATAAGATAAAGTTAAGATAAATAAGGTGGGACACTGGCGTCAAATGACAAAAATGAAACAATTAGAGTGTACATTGAGTGGACATCCAACAGGCGTACTTGCATATAATGTGTACACCCTGTGCTTGCTGCATTTTTTGCGGGGTCAGTAAGGGGCCAGTACTCACACCTTACTAACCACTGGAGTGTAGGTGTAACTTTATTTAGCCTTTCAAAGACTTCACAATACACTAACCGCACGCACGACACTCGTACACTCTATTTTCATGAAGTCCCTTAAGGTGAACGTGCGAGCCTTAAGGGAACTGCAAGACACACCTGCACTTCCCTTTGGCCGTGTCAAACTTAGTACATTTTGCGCATTTTCCAATTTATGAAATTTTGGTCTTTTGTGATACATGAGTGATATACGCAATTCATAGGTGTTTCTTGCGTTAGTCATTCATCGATGTGCGCACATGTCTGTCAAGGGTTTCAGCCAAGACTTCTTTACTTTTTACCCATGTACCACCGATGTATAACTTCTACATTGCGTATATGGCGCACATATTGAGTTAAAATTAATTCATTGATGCACAAATCACTAATGAATTGCACATAAACAGTGCAATAGTCATAATAATAAAATACATTTCTTTGGATGGTTTATTTGTACTTTTGTAGTTTTAATGTGGTTCATTTGTGATACATCTGTGAAAATTTCACATAAAGACCATACGTATGAACAATTTTCATGGGTGGAATTATGCGCACAATCTACGTCGGACTGTGTGACACGGCCTTAAGGCCGGGTCAGCCCACAAACCTGCAACCCCTCGACTAAGGCTATGTCACTAAGGCATTTAACACCTGAACTGTAGCGTCATTGTTGATGTCCTTTGAATAGCTGTAACTCTAAATCAGATTACACAATTAACATAATACCAACAGATTCTGATGCGGATAAAAGCAGCTTTCCGATGATAAGCAACACTTTATAGGAGCTTCAATCTGCTTTTCCTCGCTTTGGTATTTGTTAGAATTACCTTAATTGCGTAAACGATAAAAGAGTTAGAATAGTTCGAACAGTGTTTTGTTATTTCATGTCGCCCATGATGTCTCTGATATTAAAGGGTTAGAGAGTTTAAGGCCTAGTGCCATGACTCAACCTCAGGATGTTGGCTGAATGAAAGTGAACCTTCACAGACAGTTTATAGAACAACACAACAAACTATCCATCAAATGTTCGTGAGAATTGTTTAGATACTTCCGGCTTTCTGTTGTCTTACCAACATTGTATGGCAGTAAAAGTACAACCAAGGTACCTATGAAAAAAGAGCCCAAATTAAAAAATGAGAAACTGGTGTTATTGTCATTTTTTTGTCAACTGGACAAAAAATGTGTTGACAAAAGTGTTGAAAATGTCTTTCCATTAAAACGGACCTACTGAAATAAACCCTTTAACTGAAACAATCGTGAAAAGAAGTTTATTGATTTCAAGATTTTTTATCTGGTTTCAATTTCTAAGTTTCTTGTTTTCTCTGTTTGCCCTTTAACATTTAGTTGGTGAAATTTCAGTTATTTCTTGTTTAAAGGAAGTGAGCAGGGTTCACTTCTTTTTTTTTTCCATGATCTTAACGTTTAAAGCTTGAGTGCAGTCATGTGTCTTCACTGAGCTCAGTCGAGGGGAAACACCTCTGCACAGATGATCGGTAGAAACTCAGTCTGGTGCAGAAGTTTTCATCTTCAGTCCACGGCCTCTGAAGAGACGGTTCACTTTGCCATTGTTTACTTGTTTACTGTTTGCCTGCAGGGCGTCTTTCCTTTCTGTGACCGGCCTGGTGTCCCACACAGTGACACACAAACGCACACAAAGACCTCAGCAGTAGACTGGAGTTTCCATTACTGCTGGATGCCTTTTAGTACAAAGTTCTTTTTTGGGGGGGGGGCTTCAATAGTTCTTGTCATGGCTTTCCACTTGATACTTTCCTAAAATGTTTGCATAGCTCCATTTATTAAAGGCAAAATTCTTTTCATGGAAGCCGTGTTAGCAGATAGTCTTCACTCTGATAGTGAGTTTCTGTAGAATTGATAAAGATTGGATTATGTCTTGCTAAAAACCACAGTTGTAGTCAACTGAATTCAAACTTGGTTGCAATGCTCGTGTTTTTAGGCCTTGACTAATATGTTCAATTTATTGAAATTAACACTAAAAGGTTTTATTTGATTTTTATTGCTAAAAAATTAATAAAAGCAACAAGAATTAAAGTTTCCATGCTGCTGTAAAGCTCATATGTTTTTCTTTTTATTTGTGTGTTTATAATGATGGACTGGCCAACCATCTGGTCAACCATTGAGGCTAAACTTGGCCTTTTCGCAACAGTGGCAAGGATAGGCTCCAGCAAATCTGTGATCCTTGAATACAATTAATCCCCATTACACCCTGCAATCTTACATATTGCATATATCAGATTAATTGCAATATTTGCTTTTTGTCTCAAAACTAAGGACTTAAATCTTTTAGAATGAAATCCACAGTGGAGCTGTTGTGATAGATCCCCATTTAGCTAAAAGTTTGAAGTCCAACTCTGATCATCTTTTGATGTATTTTCAAAGCATTCCCAGTAGTCTTTTAGTTATGATTGTCATTTTTAGCCAAAATTTAAAAAAACTGTTGTTTTCTATAACAGAGCAGCAGGAGTTCGCGAAGGGGGGGTCTGAGGGCAGGGATGCCAGTTTAGTTTAGTCAGTTTGTTAGTTCAATTTAGTATTTTCCTATTGAATTCTATGTATTCATGATCCTTTTAATTTTATGTTTTACTTTTACAATTACCGATACGAAAACCATCGAGACGACTGTTGTGAATTTGGGCTATACAAATAAAATTGAATTGAATTGAGTTTATCACAAATTCATCGCTGAGTCGTTGGCGCAGATTAAGCCCATCCCCTTACCATTATTCATCTGTTTAAACGTTCTCCTGCTAATTTACAGCCCCTCACACCATAATCTAACATTACTGGTGCAACAAAAAATGGCAAGCAACATTAGAGCCTTCCAGGTGTGCAGTTTTGAGCCAGAGACCAGCTCAGACGAGGAAAACCAAGGCGTAGTTGTGTACAAGCAGATGTGTCTGGATTAGAGCGGTGCAGGAGGCATGTGCCCCCCCAGCATATGTTCTTCAAACAGCAATTTTTCCATCTGTTCCTGATTCTCATCAATTTAAATAAAGAAATACTCAGAAAAGTACATTTAATGTCCTTCATGAAAAAATGCCATAAGAACATTTTGAAAACGGGATTTTCATTGGTGTGGGTCTTTATGAAAATCAATAAAATGTATCGCTACTTTATAGAACTACATTAGTAGTTCATAAAATCCTTTTTTGGTTGCCCTTAAATATATTGTAGTGTTTTTGGAGCCATCAAATGAATCGTAGGGTATGTCCGAAATTCCCATCCTAACCCCTATATTGTGCGTTCACCATTTTGTAGTGCTGTCCGACTCTACAATTCCAAAATTGAGTGCCCTGGAAATTTCCCAGAAGTCTCTGTGAAAAACCAGTGTGCATTGATGCTAACTAATTCGGCGAATATAGACCACAATGCATTGCGTTTGAACATTTTTACCAAAAAAATGTATTTACATGTATTTTTTTGATAAACCATCAACGTTTTATCTTCAGAAGACAGTGGACTCATCAATAATCGTCGCAAAAACGCTCATTTTAATTCAATTCTAACTTCGTGAGATTAATGACGTCAATCAGCCGTTTTAAAAAAAAGGTAGTGAGCATGGTGTCGGAATTGCTTTTAAAATTCCCTGCATTACATATTGCCGCACTATATAGTTTTTAGTGGTTAGGGTGGCAATTCGGACACAACCGTAATGTTGTAAATCCAGAGCAAAATGGAGAACTTACAAGCATTTTTATTTGTATTGTGGTAACGTTTAAATTTCTGTGGATGCAAATCAAAAATGTGTGCATACAAATTTATGATGGCACTAAGTTTAAGCTGAGTACGTCCTACAGTTCAATGAGGGAAGCGATGGAGGAAAGTGCAGTTGATTGACCACCCCCTTACTTCAACTTTCCACTTTGATGTGAGTGGTAGAGCCTAAACGCCAACTGCAGAACATCAGCTGCCGTTGACATGACGATGCCGAAGGTTGACTTCCTTTGAAAAAGTAAATGTCCTTTTCCAAGCGGAGGTGGACGCTAAAGGCCATCCAGCCAGTGTTAAAATAAATTCATAGTGACACAGGAGTGAATGACACATTCATCGTTGTTTGGTATAGATCTGTCGTAACTATCGGGCTGATTCACCTCCCTTCTCTTCAGCCTGTGGACAGCAGGCCATACTGTTTTAAAACTCCCTCTATGAGGCAGTGGAGTTTCCATTTCACTTTGAGCAAGCGCTCCTGCCCCGACTGATCTTTTGTTATATACAGACTAACTTTGAGACTACTGCGTGGGGTGAGAGGGGACCTCTGACTGTCTGTGTTCCTACTGTTTAACATAAAGTAAAAAATCTGTTCTGTTCTTTCTAAGAGGGAATGTGTGGTTGATAAATTGCATTGAAAACTGCAGGAAACCTCCCTGGAACTGCCTCCCTAAAATCTGTAAACCTCTGGGAAAGATGACATAAAATAGTGGACAATACCTGTGACATCCACCCATCCTTTTTTCAGCTTCTGTTGGGCGAACACGCTGGATGGTTGGCCAGTCCATTGCAGGAGCCCTTATTGGGACAAAATCTCAAGGAAAAAGATTCAGCAAACAATAGGGATTCATAACAGGAGATGTGTATTTCTGTTTAAAGATTTTATCTTCCCTGTGTTCAATGTTGGGTTTGTAGCTTTTCCTTACCATTACCATTTCTCTTTCTGACCATTTTCTTTTCAGAAAATGGTCAGATCTGCAATAAATGGAGGTGGTCTCTAGAGCCTCTTTTCCACTACGTGGTCTGATCCGGTCCAGTCTGGTATTTTGAGTGTATACAGTAAAAAATGGACCCGTTAAGCTAGACCGAATCGTACCATTTTTTGGCCCAAATGGTCCAAAATGGAACGGATTTTTTAGGGCGGAGATGCTATTGAAACCTGCTGATTGGCTGAAGGTCATTACGACAAAAGAAAGCTCCAAGAAAGTGGCTATATTCCTCTTCGCCTCCCACAATCTTCTTTCAAACGTCAAATGCTCTGTATGTACGTTTGCCTTACCCCGCATGCTGCGATTGTCCAACTTTGAGTAGAAACGCTAACCTGAATTGCCTGGACCATTCTAAACTGGGCCAGACTGGACTGCTCAGTGGAAACGATGCCTAAGGGTGCTGCTGTGTCTTAGCATCCTTTTATTTTCGTAACCCGTTAGAACCCATGGGTGACATCAGTGTAACACTAAAATGTAAAATGTGTTTAGTGGTACACTTGGTTATTGTTGTGTTCAACATTATTACATTTTCTCAGAAAAAATCGATCTGACTTCTTAAGGGTTAAAAAACCAGGCAGATGTGATCAGGTTACAATTCTATCAAGTTTCTAGAGGTGGTTGAAAGTGAATTAAAATAATTTTTGGGGTTTTATTTGGATCAAAAATTATGTCAGAATTTTGTTTATTAAAAAAATATCAATTCCGTTTCTTTTATATAAATCTGGGTTTATTATTTATTACCTCACTCTTCAAATTTAGTCCAAATCCTTTTAGCTTTCATACGCAGCAGGCAGATTCCAGATTTTTATCCGTGTACAGAGCAAGCAAACACATTTCAATGTTGATTTCTTTTTGAGCCAGCCTAGTTAGTTCAGGTGTGGAAGCTTACCCGAACTTTTATTTACAGAGACAGACACCAGATTGTCTAAAAACCAGAGTCTCTGTTCTCTATCAGTGAACAGAACCTCAATGCTGCAAAACTACTCAAAACATTTAGTTTCTATTCACAATGTGATTACATTTTTCATTCTGATAAATATCCATTTATTAATCAAACCTCCATTATTAAACAATTTATAACACATAAAAATGAGCTTTTAAATACTAAAAATTTTAATTTAACAAAAGTGGAACTTTTATTAATAGAATTATAAATATTTCCATTAAAACTGCCTAAAAAGCTTTTGCATCTAAAAACTAACGAAAAAACCTTTAAAAATGATAAATTTTATGAATCGACATTGAAACTTCTAAGTGATATTGATTTTCTATGACAGTGTTGATGCAGGAGGAACGTGCAGGAGTTTTAAAGTAAAAGTGTTGACTTTTTATTAAATGTGACACTTAGAAACAGTAAAACCTCAGAAAATAAATATTTTAAACTGTGGAATGTTTTTTTTTTGTTTACACAGATAAAAGTTTGATTGGATTTGATTTGACCAAAGTCTTCTTGAGACCACAATGAGAATGTTGCGTTCAAAGCGACAAGCCCCTTCTGCTTTTCAAACGAGTCCATGATGTGATAGTTGCTGCAAACGGAGGTCCTGAAATACGTTTTGTGAAGTACGCTTTGCGTGGACCGAGATTTTACCGGGTAAACTGGTTTGCTGACTTGACCACAAATTTAAAAACAGAAACGATGAGGGGAAAAAAGGCAAGAGGGGAACCAAATGCAAAGAACTCTGCAGGTTGTTTGCCCGAGGCTTTTTAAAAAGAAGTCTGCAGAGCTTCAGTCCCATCAAAGTTCAGACCTCAGACTTTTATGGACCACACAAATGCACAATGAAGTACGACATAAATAAAGTTATGCACTTCTATATCAGAAACTCACATAGTTGCTGCTGCTTTAACTGTTACAAATTTACACGTGGTCAAGTTTTTCAGACCTGAACAGAAGTGTATTTTATAGGGGCTGCTAAAAGTTTGCCGGTGTCGAACTTCTCTGGGCTTGTTTTATGTCCGTGCCTTCACCTCGATGGTCGGCGTTTGGGTCCTGTGACTCCACGGCTGAAGTTTGTGCACGTTATGGTTTGTTCAACCGAAGTCAACTTAGTCATTCGCACCTAAAGGTTATTATAAAAATGTCTAATTCGGCATTGTTGACAAGAGAAGGTAACACCGCCCTCTGCTACCACACTTTTAAATGTCAAGATGTACAGACGGATTTGTGCACCTTTTCTGGAGTGCTAGATAACTCTCTGTGTGTGTTTGTGTGTTCTATTTTCAGTCATGTGAGCTGTTTCTTGAAAGTCCACTAATATAGAGAGTAAATATTTTTGATGTTGCTGGTTTCTTTATCTTTATAGGCACGAAACAAGCAGAATGGAGACCTGGCAGCCATCAAAGTTATTAAAATGGAACCAGGTGAGGCTTTTTTTTTTCTTTTTGTCTGAGCATTTTACATTTAGATTTTATTTATGTCTACATTTTCAGCATTAAAATTGGATGTAAAATATTAAATATTACATTTGTGATACTCGTGTGAGATTGAAGGTTGTGGTTTGTTTGTTTGGGCACGTCTTTTTGACAGTTGCAGTTTGAATTGGGGAAAGACCTGAAACTCGTTTTAAAGCATCAATGACAAATTCCAGACTTCATTATGACTGTTTTACACAAGATAAAAAAACAGTACAGTGAATACAGATACAAAGTGGAACAACCTTGATCTTCTGTCTATGGGAAAGATTTAAAAGTAAAAATAAATAGTGATCAAAACAATGGTTTAATGATGCCTCCATGAGTTTATTCACTATTTTAAATAAACCAAATTCCCTAATTATTTCTATTATTTTATGACTTCCTGTCCAGAGTTGAATTACACAGTATTTTTATATAAATATAAACCACTGAATTACCATTGACTGAAATTCTACAAATTGGATTTGCGATAATAAATCTGCCAAATGGAAACAAGACATTTAAAACAAATCTCACATTTATCCATTTAATTTGAGGCGTATCGATATTGACTGCACTTTTGTCAAATCAAATGAGTCACATGACCAACAACCAGATACCACTGGCTGCCTTGGGCGCTGCACAGGGGGCGCCACAAGAGGTCACACAGCTCATCAAAAGTGGAGCGTGTCATGTGGAATTGTTGGATCCACAGCTCCCCAAAATGGCTTAATCCGCAGCCGCTCCCACATGTAAGGAGCTCGCCGCTTCATGGCCTGGATAAGGCACAGGCGTCTCCTTTGATAGAGGATGATGAGTACTAGTACCGTAGCAGAAATTTGAATGTATCTGCTGTAAATCATAAGTATTGTTCACATCTGCCCCCATGTTTTTGGATGAATGATTGCGTGAGTTGGTTTGTGTTTATTTGCATTATTGTGATCTAATAGCTTAATTGGGAAATTGTGTTTTTTGGGCATTTCTAGAGTTTTTATCAAGTTTTAAAGCATGTTTGTGATTGAAACACAGATAATGAAAACATTAGTTGCATTGTAAAATCAGGCCAAACTTAAATGACAGTTGAAAGGTTTATCAGGACACCCCCCCCCCCCCCTGCCCCATTCCAATCGAGTCTATGGGACTATCCCTGCATCAGATCAACCTAAAGCTGTACTTTCACAGTTACTTCTGTCTGTCTGTGGCCCAGTCTGAGAATTAACTCACTGGGGGGAAAAGTAAAAATAACCGGGGAGTCTTTTTTATTATTGACTTGATTAAAATAAGATAAACATCATAAGTCCTGGGAGCTGAAGGGATTGTGGCCGCTATGACGGCACCCGCTTTCCATCAGTGAGCAGCGGCGCTCGCTCGATCCTCATCCTCTGCTCCCTTGCTCGCCACGCTGAGTTGCCAGAGGCTGTCTCAGTTTACTGTTGGGCGATGACATGACCACCCTGTCAATAAATTCATGGAGCTGGAGCTAGCAAATGCCACCGCCCAACCCAGGGTCTGGCTGGACTGTGAGGGCCGTCGTAGTGACCTGTGTAGGGTCCAGCCTCCGGCCACCCTGCAGCCAGAGCAGGATAAGAAAATGGATGGAAGTTCAGGTCCACGCATTGAGCAGCCATATTGGATAGATTTTTCTACCCTTTGATCGAGTCACTGAAAACATCACGTGCCCAAATCTGAATCCCTGATTGGTTGACACACCCTCATTAACTCCCCCGCACTGCACACGACGCCCAAATCTCACCACAGGACCTCAAACCGCGTGTGTACATTGACTTAACATTGAAACTCGATGCCCCTGATGCCCTTATGGCATCCGGTGAATGCACCATGAGAGAGAAACAGGAAGCAGTGTGTCACTTTCAGTCAAATCATCCAAAAATGAACCGGAGGAAATCGAAGTTTTCAATGTGTCACATCCTAAAAAAATCGTGTTAATAACCACACAGCCAAACTTAAACACTTTGACAAGTCTAAACTTCCATCTGTTCAGATGATGGAGAAGCTGGTTCTTGAGGACACCACCAGAGCTCTTCTGAAAACCACAAACAGCTGTTTTTAAGCGCCAGCTTGTCTGTTGTTGTTAAATGATTTAGTTGCTGCATATTTACAGTCTGAGTTACATTCCAGTCTTATCCCAGATGAGCAAAAATCCTGAAAATGTGAATATTTGAAAGATGGCAAGATGTGAACCAAACCTGGTTATTTCCATGTCACTTATTTCACTTATAACACATTTTTTAGTTCATGCAACTCAGAGAAAAATTCTCATGTTAAAGTAACTTAATCACGCATCTCTGTAATTGCTTCACATGGCGTAAAAAACACTGTTAAAGGTAATTAACTGGTTAACAGGTCACAAATGAATCAGGACTTTTTATTTTTGTCTTTCTGTCTGTATCAGAGGTGGGTGGGGAGTGAAAATAACAGTCTTTGTTTGACTCTACAGAGGACGACTTCTCCATCATCCAGCAGGAAATAGTCATTGTAAAGAGCTGCAAGCATCCCAACATTGTGGCATATTATGGCAGCTACATTCAGTAGGATTTCCTCATCTCTGTTTATTAGTCCCTCATCACAAACATCCGTTTCACAAACAAGTTCATTTTTGTTCCGGTAGATCCAATAAGCTGTGGATCTGTATGGAGTTCTGTGGGGGTGGATCGCTTCAGGACATCTACCACGGTGCGTACCCAACTCCAAAACTGTGCACCAACAAAATAGTGTTATTAATTTTTGTTTTCTTTTATCTGTTTTTTTTCTTTAATTTCTTTAATTGTTTTTTTTTTTACTGTGAAGACTTAAGAGGGTTCAGCAGAAAAAATGGATCTAATGTTAATTTTATTGAGAATAAACAAGGAAAGTGCCCAGTAAACAGTAAAAGTATTAAAAAAGCAATTCTTTGCTTTTCCCAGGAAATTATTTCCCTTTACTTAAGGACCCACTCTAAAGAAAAAGGTGTTTTCAGCATATTCTTGTAGCATTTTTCTCATCATGGACGACATATATAAAAAAAATTTAATGTGAAGTTGCATGTCAGAGAATTTATTTATAATCGTTATAATAGTTGTGAATGAGAAACAAACAAAAAAGGAGGTTTGATAAAGCTCTTAGTTGTGAAGTACAAACTACAATCGGCAGGCACAAGTCTGATGCATCGACTTGTAGACAACTAGATCCACGTCTTTGTTTTTCTCGTCTGAGCTGGAATCTGGCTAAAAACTTTACAGCTGGATTGTTCCACTATTGCTCGCCATTTTGTTGCATCAGTAATGTTAGGTAATGGTAACATTTTCATAATTGTCAATGGCAGCTGGCATTTAGGCCAGCACAGTGATATATAAAATTTGGGCTAGGTGACCTGAATTTGGCAAGGGGTGCGACTTATACTCCGCAGCGTCTTTTATTAGAACTAAATTGAAATAAATACATTGTTGACCCTCCTGTTATGTTCATTTGTGAGGAACAGAGATGATGTTCCTGGGTCAATTAGATGTATGAGGTATGTTAAGTGTTAAGAGTATGTTAAGTGACTCAGAGAATCAGCAAACATTTTTTACAGTAAGATCTTGAAGGCTAAGAACATAATATTCTATTTTCCAATGATTTCATAGATTCAGAAATGCAATAAAAATGACAACTGTTTCTACAAATACAGGATGAAAACAGAGTATTAGTTGGCCAATGATGCTTCATGAAAGGAATAAATAAATAAGTATGAGAAAGAATTACTGTGAAATTATGAGATAAACAGTCTGCTATGATTATGTCATATGAGGTTGTGGAACTTATTAGTTCTTAGTCTCAGATTATGTCAAATAAATTTCCCGTCAAAATGCGACTTATAGTCCAGTGCGACTTATCTGTGTTTTTTTCTACTTTATAATGCATTTTTGGGCTGGTGCGACTTATACTCCGGAGCGACTTATAGTCCGGAAAATACGATTATAAAAATCATCACGAGAAGGGAGGGGTTGAGCTGTCCGTTGTTTTTACAGCCAATGGGGAGAGCTGAGCTGCATTCAACTCCAACCCCAACACTTGATGTTGACATTTAAGCGGGGGAGGCATTAAGTTCTGTTTTTAGTTTTTGGAATCCAAACCATAATCTTTTAAACGCATGGGGGAAGAGCTCCATCACTGGTTAAGCAGGGCAGATAAATAGTATAGACGTGATAAGCAGCCTTGCTGTGTTTAAGTCCTAGTTTAGATCATTCAGCAGCAGTGATGAAGATCAAATCCTGAAAGTTTAACAAGATAATTGAACCAATCAAGAACATCTAAAATGGTCTTGGTGTCCAAAAATCCCTAAACTATCTGTTGCATCTCTGATTTAAACATCTTATGTTTTTTATTATGAAGAACAAAACATAGACCACCAAAGTGATCCATGTAAAAACTTAACCGATGAGGTGTCTATTATCAGATATTTGGGGACCATTCAGTGTGAATTGGAGGACGGTTGCTCCTGCCAAGTCAATGAATTTCTGAGACCATGGTTACTTACAAAATAAATTAACATTAAATCATATTTTGTGTGGTTTAATGTGCGTTTTTTTAATGTTCAAATTGTTTTTCACAAGAAGCAGACAATGTAATGATACCCAGTGTAACGCATTGTCATGGCAACAGCTACAGAACCTGCAGCCCGCTCTGCTGTAGCTGGTGCATGAGGACTAACCAGTGTAGAAAAGTTGTATGATAGCTGAACATCATAAGTGATGCTGAGCATCATTTCAGAGGGAAAGTTCACCTCTAACCGCTTGTTTTTGTCCAGATGAAGGAAAAAAATGTTTTAAGGAGTCCACAAGGAGTTGCTAATGATGTTAATAAGTAATAGGTTTGTGAGCTCAAGTTTGTAATTTAAGTTTATTGTTTTTAAATGAGTTGATCTTTAAATAGCAAAGCAAACTATTTTTTTGTAACACTAAATTAAGAAGCCTTGTATCCTTTACCCATCCTTCAAAATGCTCACATGACCAAGCAAAATAATAGTTAAATCTCTTGTCAGAACTGTTTATGACACAGAGTGTGTTTTATTTTGAAAGGAAATTGTATGTGCCACTGTCAGAATAATATCAATCAAATTTGTTAAGTATTGACAGAATTAACTCATTTCATAGATAAATGCTTCAATGGCCTCAAAAACAAAAATACAATGTATTTCTATAAACAGTGAAGTGGAACTTTGTGGCTCTCACTCGGTTTTGATCGGTAAGAAACTGGACCAAGTGGTTCTTTTAGCGTTTGAGGTTGAGGACTCCTGACCCACTCCATTATATGAAAACCTTTTATTTAATCCAGCTATGTGTTTGACTTGTAGGTTACAAATATGCAACTACAAGCTTCAAGGATAACCGCTTCATCTAGAGACTCTTCCCCTGCTTAGCGTTAATTTCTGCGGTCAAACCATGACCAGCTAACAGGAGTATCAGTATCCAGGCCATGATGGCCCCATGTTTTCCAACCAGCCTGTTATTGAAGCTCCTTATTGGCTTAACACACCCAATCCAGGTAATCAGCAGCTTTGCAGCAGGCAGGATTTCTGTAAATCTAGAAGGAGGGTGTCCCTCGAGGCCTGGAGTGTGACACCCCTGAGTCAGAAGATTTGCAGCGCAGGGGCCCTCGAGGCGTGGCCTTGTCCACTCCTGTGTTGTATTTTTAATTTTTACTGACATGAAAAAAACCTGGATTGTGTTTTTACAGTCACGGGTCCTCTGTCCGAACTGCAGATAGCCTACATTTGCAGGGAGATGCTGCAGGTAATCAGTTTTACTTTTTGCATCCTGCTTACTCTCAAACTTTAGTTTTCTGTCAGAACAGAGCAAGTTTGCTGTCACTTCTGTTCACTCTCTGTGTTTGTTTGTGTAAAAAAAAACAACTAGGGCCTGGACTACCTCCATGCACAGAAGAAGATCCACAGAGACATTAAGGTCAGAATGTGTGACGTTGATGTGGGATTTTGTCCGCCTCTCTATTCTGTGTCAGTTTGCTGTAAACTACAACAGACTTGTGCAGATGAACCGCACATACTCCTCACACTTCCACATAAACTGCTGGTAAACGGGGTCAGAGCAGCAGAGGTTTATGTAAACTAGGACGTAAGAAAAAACTGTTGATTGTTTGAGTTTGTTTTTAGAAATCGAGTCTGAGGGGAATTCACCTTAGGCACAAAATCGGCTTCATTCGTTTTAGTGCTTTTTTGCCTCTCTTGAAATGTTGGTAAAGAATGGATTAAAACATGATTAAAGCTTGTGTTGCTTCAGTGTTGAACAATTTTCCGTCTTCCTTTTAGGGCGCCAACATTCTCCTTAACGATCAGGGCGAGGTCAAGCTGGGTAGGTGGATGTTTGCACCGTCTGCACTGCTGCACCGTGCCGGTGTGGTTTGCATGAGTCACTCACCACAAACGTGACATCTCAGACTACAGCGTCTGTGAAAGAACCGTGAGGTTCTGTGCAGGTTTCTGCTCCTCTCCTGTCATCGTCTACTCTCTGAAATCAGACATGTGGACGCCGTTGAGTGTTGTGTTAGAAAAGTGACGTTTGGTTTGTTGCACAGCGGATTTCGGGATCTCTGCTCAGATCACAGCCACTCTGGCCCGGAGGATGTCTTTTATTGGAACGCCATATTGGTAAGTGGAGTTCCGCAAAATAACGACTTTTCACCTCTTTGTCTTTTGGTTGGATACCGTGTCTTGTCTTTGGTTGGACGTCATTACCCAGTAAAACAACAACACAACAGACAAATGGACATAGAAGAGTAGCTAACATCATTCAACATAAATATACAATCCTCAAACATTTTGGATTATTTCAAGTAAGTGCTTCCTACAGCCAAATGAACTCTAGAATGCTGTAATGACATTAGGGAATGTTTTCAATGTCAATTCTGCTTCATCACATCATCGTCTTCCTCTGGACAGTTTACTCAGTTTTTGAACTCCCTGTTTGAACAGCTGAAGGAAGATTTCAGGTGTGATGTGGGACCAAAGAGTGAAAGGAAAGGTGTAGGAGACTGTGAAGACAGAAAGGAGAGCTGGAGGTAGAAGACGTGAAGATGTTGAGGTTCTCTGACTAGGATGGAAAGGATCAGGAATGAAACCATCAGAGAAACAGCTCATGGTAGATGTTTTGGAGATAAATGCAGGGAAGCCGATGGAGATGGAGGAGATGTTGGTAAAAGGATGCTGAGGTTGGAGCTACCAGGAAAGAGTTATACCAAAGAGGATGTTTATGGATGTAGAGAAGGTCATGAGGCTGGTTAGTGTGAATGAGGAGGATGCAGAGGAGAAGGGTGGGTGATTGACAGTGGTGGCCCCTGAAAGGAGCAGCTGAAAGACGAACAATGTGTGGAAAAAAAACTTAAAGCTCTTCTTCGCACGAGAGCTATCAAACGTTATCAAACATTCTCTGAATCCTAGAAAATGAGAAACGTGAACAGAAGTGGAAATTTTTTTAAACTAATGCTCCATCTCTCCCTGTCTTTCAGGATGGCGCCAGAGGTGGCGGCCGTGGAGATCAAAGGTGGCTACAATGAGCTGTGTGACATCTGGTCTGTCGGCATCACCGCCATAGAGTTGGCTGAGCTTCAGCCTCCTCTTTTTGACGTCCATCCTCTGCGGTAAAGACCCACCTCCTTTTTCCAGAGCAAACGCACGTCTCTTTGCACATATTTATGCATAAACTTAACTTCAACCAGGTGGCACAGTGGTTAGCGCTCTTGCCTCACAGAAAGATGGTCCCTGGTTCAAGTCCTGGCTGGGGGACCTGAAACATAACATCAAAGGGGAACCTTTCTGTGTGGAGAGTTTGCATGTTCTCCCCGTGCATGCGTGGGTTTTCTCCATGCTTCATAGGTTTGGTTACTCTAAAATGTCCCTAGGTGTGAATGTGCATGGGTGTGTGATTTGATTGACTTGTTGCTGCAATTGTTTCAGCTACGTTCACACCAGGCATTTGACGCGCGTTCAAAATTGGGATAAACGAGGATTCTGGGAAAAGGCTTGGGGCAAAACTGTGTGAAAGCTACTGAGCCCGCCAGGTGCCAGTGGTTAAAAATAAAAAAATCTGATAAACTGTGCGCACGGAATACTAAACTGTGCGCACGGATTAATCAATTGTGCTCGTACGGTTACGCAATCGTGTGCGCATGCAAAGTTATTGCATGTGCATGCCTCTGAGCATAGAAGATAAACTCTTAGCTTCGTGTTTGCAGGGATGTGAGGGTGCTTTGGTACAGTGTGCGCAACGGAGGAAACTTCAGACCGCACTCCGTTTCCCTGTTGCTGCACTGACTCCAGAACCGTGTCCCCCGGGAGATTTGTACTATCTCCAGACCGAGGACGGGCGAAGGAGGCTTTTGGGGGACCAGTCCTGACAAACCATGCACACAATCATGTGAATTTGTGTTACCATTCAGGTCCAGACAAAATAAAGGCTGATGGTTATTCCAGTTTAAATCGATCCACGGCTAAATCGCTCATTAGCACGGTTAATATTGTTAGCATGAATGTTGTATTAACCTATTAACTTAATCTTAACCCTTCTTCCGTGTCAGTTCAGCCAAAAAAAGCCCTGGGCGCACGGATTTAAAAAAAACTATAAGCGAACATGCACATAGTAATAATCATAATAGTAAAAGCATGTTTAAATGGTCAAGTGCCTGTGTCTATCGGAGCTTAGCATTGTTTACATGCAGACGTCTCTTCCTCAATGAACTATCCAGACCAATCACTACCGTAGACATCATCGGAGAAACGTTCAGCCAATCAGATGGTGTGACGTCACCATTAGTCGCAGACCACCGAACACAAGAAGTGACTAATGATGACGTCAGACTATTTGATTGGCTGTAGGCTGGTCCGATGAAGTGATTGGTTTGGACCAATCCCTGATTGGTCAAGTTTGAGGTTGTTTGACTTGCATCCTGCGTTCAGTGGCCGCGCATTTTGTACGTAGAGCTCGAATAAGGTGGCAAAAACTTGTGAAGTTTTGAACACGGGAGCTCAAAATGCATGTTTATGCGTGTTTACATAGACTTTTCATTGGAAGTGGTCACTTAAACGCCCATTGCTGAGGGTGGTGTGAACGTAGCTTCAGACTTATTCTATGCCAAAACCAACAGTAAACATTTCCAAAGTACATTTGACACTAGCCGCGGTTACATGGGCAGAATATCTTGATCAGATCAACGGTCGGGTTACAATTCACCCGTGCACATGGGCACAAAAAACCTTTTTCCAATTAGAAGAAACGTTCACATGGCTCTCACTTTCGGTCGGAATAAATCATTTGGGCATGCACAGTAGTGTGGAAAAACCGGAAGGGAAATGTGCCCCGTTGTAAACAAACCTTTGCTGTCACATAAATTTATGCAGCATCTCAGTTATATACGAGGCGATCTTCCAAACGGGCTTTTATTAATGTTATGAATATTATGAAGCGCCTATTCGCTCATTATTTTATATTTAATCCGCGTGGTCAGTGCTTTTTTTGTGGAAGAAGTACGGAGCTGGAAGAACCCGGTGTTAGGAGAGGCTAACAACACGGGCTAACAACATTAGGATGGACACAAAATCCAGGACCAACCATGTGGGAAACGCTGCAATCTGCAGCTTGGCTGCACGTAAATGTCTGGGAATAACATCAGCCTGTATTTTGTCGGGGCACAACTGGAAACACAATTCCATGTAATATTTTGAACAGTTTCTAAGGACTGAGACGGCTGTGTAAGGTGGCGGCTCGAGCTCTGCTCGGTTCTCGTGAGTCCTGCAGCCGCTAACCCAGAGCGGCGGGTCGGCTCGCAGTCCGAATTCTCACACATAACAAAACAACAAAACGCACACTTAACAAAGCACCCTCCCCTCAAACACATTAATAAATCCGGCTGCTCTGCTCAGAGAGGTTCACTTGGTCCACTGGCACCGGAGCCCGAACGCAGAGCTCGGGTGGGCACGCATCCCCCTCGCATCTCCCTCGTGAGGGGTGAAAGAGAGGGGAGAGCCAGCGGGGCGAGACCGGAGCGGCGCTTTTCACGGGGCGTCCGCAGAGCAGCTGGTCGGTACCGTATGCGCTCAAAAGCTTTCTCTCAGCGAAACACCGTCTATGCATGACGTAAACAAGAGCAGTAGTGACACACGATCGGAATGACCGTTTACATGACCAACGATCGGATAAACAATCGGTATAACCCACCTATTTCAATCGGAAAGAAATTCTGATCCGAACGAGTCTGATCGGGGCAGAATATTCCGAATGGCGCGTTTACATGACGCATTTTCTTTCCGATCAGGCGTTACTTTTGCCCATGTAAACGCGGCTACTGATTTTAATCACACTATTGGGTTTTTGGGATGTAAATTGTTGTTTTTTTGTTTTTATCCTGGGAGATTTAAATATAATCTTTTAAACTGTGAGATTTACAGAATTGAACAGATTTTTTTCCTGATGAGGAGATAAACGTGTTCATTCTAAAAGTTTAAAAAATCACTAACTTTTTAGTCTAGTAGTTTAGTAGTCTAGTTTCTACAGCCTCTTCGTACAGAACAGGATTTAAATAAAAAAGACCGTATCATTTTCCTGGTTGCAGATTTGACCATAACATTTGATTATCAGGTTTTCAGAGTTGATTCGCTTCAATCTTCAGAGAGTTCAAAATACTCTTCTCAAAATGTCAGCAGATAACAGCGAAACTCACCACAAATGTTTCCCCAATGATGTTTATGTGGACATAAACGCCCACACATGCGTGCTTGCCTCATGGACCCTCACTCCCACACTGACGGCGACAGAAAGCACGGTGTTTCCGTCAGTTGCACATCCATGTTATTATGCACAAGCTTGAGTTTGCAGACATGACTGCGGTTGCCTTTTCTTTCCCACAGAGTCCTGTTTCTCATGTCCAAAAGCGGGTACCAGCCTCCAAAACTGAAGGACAAGTCGAGATGGTACGTGACGTCACGGAAACGCAGTAATGTAACACTTTTCAAACTCCACCTGAGCTCGCCGCGCTCTGTTCTCAGGTCGTCCACGTTTTACAACTTTGTGAAGGCGATGCTGGTGAGGAACCCAAAGAAGAGGCCGAGTGCCTCCAAGCTGCTCTCGGTGAGTTTTGCAAGCATCATGTCTAATTAATTAGTGGAATTTTGAGATAAACCTATGAGATAAAAACATATTTGAATGAGGAGAACCAGGCGGTGAGCCTTTATGGCTTTTTACATGAAAAAGTCTCAGATCTTGTTGTTTTTTTCTGGACTACTAAACATTTGGTTTATGCTAATTGAACTAAAAGGCTCACTTTTGATTCCGGTTTTAAACATTTTGAAGACTCACTCTTCACTCTTCTGGTGTTTTTAACATGTTCTTGAGCACATGTTCTTTATGGCATTTAAGAACCCAACAACAATTTTCTAAATGTTAATTCAAGAAATTTGGTTTGTTTTTTTCCATTAGGAAAGCACTTATTATCAGTAGCCAAAAATATAAAATAAAAAAATAAAAATAAAAAACAAAAAGCAAATTTAACAAAAAAAACCAAGGGACAAATTTGACCTTGTTGGTTTTCTGGGGTTAAAATTAAATTTCAAAGTATTTCTTTATTCAAATTGTGGTAAATCAAGGGGAAACGATAAAATACAGTTGGAAAAAGCTTGTAGTTTTGATGTAGATGCTACAATAAACAGATAGATGATGGGAAGTGGGATAGGGCTCACTTCATGCAGTGGGTCCCGTTCACAACCCAGAGTCGAATATCTGATGAATTACTGCCATCCTGCAGAAACTATGTCCTAAAAAAACCTACACACGTTTTTGGACATAATCATATCTAAAAAATCAC
Source organism: Oryzias sinensis (assembly GCA_037389245.1). NCBI lineage: Eukaryota > Metazoa > Chordata > Actinopteri > Beloniformes > Adrianichthyidae > Oryzias > Oryzias sinensis. The sequence continues at coordinate 4,198,667 of CM074488.1, forward strand.
AGGGAATGCTTTGAAATAAGTCTTTTTTTTTTTGCATTTTACTAAGCAAGAAGGTGAACACTGATGCACACATGAAGAACTGAACATTTCGTTCAGGTGTTTGTTAATCGCAGCATCAGGAAAACAGGATTCTTTTTCCTGGTCTACTTACTGTACCTTCATCTTACCTGTCCCCGTGTTTGTGTTTGTCTTCCTCTCTTCCAGCACATGTTTTTGACCCAGCAGGGCCTGAGCCAAGAGGTGACCCTCAAATTGCTGGAGACCTACAGAAATCCTGAGAAACTGAAGGCCTGCGTGCAAACAGACGACGACGACATGGAGGTCAGGGTCTTCAGTGAACTTCATCTGAAGAATTTTATTCAAAATTATAATTCCGCTTTATTTATTTAGCAAATGTCCCTCTGCAGAACAACTTGAAGTGCTTTACATAAATATAAATAATAATAAAAACAGTAGCAAAAGTAATCATTATAATAAAAATCCCAACACGCATGCACACTTTGCAAAAACAAAAAGTCCATAAAATTAAAACGGAACACGCGGAAATGTAAAAACTACTTACAAGCTGAGCTAACAAGATGAGTTTGAAGTTATTTCTTAAAGACCTCTTCGTTCTCAGTCAGTTTCACAGGTGAGACCCTCTTTTGAGACCACCAGCAGACCTGCACTGAGGACCTGCATCAAAACTATAGCCTAATGAAATCATCTTAAAGTTGATCCTAAAGCTTACTGGGAGCCGGTGCAACAATGAGTTATGTAGGCAAGAGATGCTACGCTAGCCTGTTACCATTGTTTCATGCACGTAAAGATCGAGGGCGGTAAACAATGAGCCACAGCATCGCAGAAATGGCCATAAAATGCTTCATTTTGGTCCGATTTCAAAAAGAAAAACACCCAAATATTTGGTATTAATGTTTTTGTACAAAGTACAACAGATGAAAGACATTTCAAACTTTTCTATAAATAAATACGAGATAAATATAAGAAACGCAATGCATGCCTGATAAATGTTTGTGATTTTATTTAATTCTACACACAAACTAAGATTTACACAAAGTGTTAGTCATTGGGTGAGTAGATGACAGTGCCGCAAATCCCTTCCCCTCTTTGTACGTGAGCCGTTACCCACCCATATAACTCATTGGGTGCAATGATTTTCAAATTGGAGTAATGTGAGCCTTCTTTCTGGGTCTGGTTAAAAAGTGTGCAGCCTATTTTGAACGGCGGCAGACGATTAATAGTAATTTTCTTAGCACCACAGAGTGGCATTACAATTAATGTATTCTGTAGATAATCCAGAAGAACCCTTTTCCTTAAAGTGACAATTATGTGGGAAATACCACAGACCAAGATGACCGCAGAACGCATTCCTGATGTTTTTCTGTTAGAGTGATGTCACCATGGGTTCTTATGGGTTAAGGGCTGCATTTGGGCCCCAACAGTAGAACAGAAATAATATAGAAAAACCTTAAATGTCAGAAAAATTAACAGATTTTCAAGAGAATAGAAGAATTTTTTTCCTTCCAAAGACTTTTCTGACTTCATTTCTTTTTTCAAATCACAACGAAACATAAAACGGATCAGGAGAGGATCCCATGAGACGTTTTTTTTTTTTAGGAAAAATTCTACTTAGAAACTCATGCAGGAAATCCAAAAGGATTACCGTATTTTCCGGACTATAAGTCGCCCTTTTTTTCATAGTTTGGCAAGGGGTGCGACTTATACTCCTCAGCGACTTATATTAGAAATAAACTGAAATAAATACATTGTTGACCCTCCTGTTATGTTCATTTGTGAGGAACAGAGATGATGTTCCTGGGTCAATTTGATGTATGAGGTATGTTAAGTGTTAAGAGTATGTTAAGTGACTCAGAGAATCGGCAAACTTTTTTTTACAGTAAGATCTTGAAGGCTAACAACATAATATTCTATTTCCCAATGATTTCATAAATTCAGAAATGCAATAAAAATGACAACTGTTTCTACAAATACAGGATGAAAACAGAGAGTTGGCCAATGATGCTTCATGAAAAGAATAAAAAAATAGTTTTGAGAAAGAATTACTGCGAAATTATGAGATAAACAGTCTGCTATGATTGTGTCATATGAGGTTGTGCAAGTTATTATATCTTGGTGTCAGATTTTGTCAAATAAATTTCCCGTCAAAATGCGACTTATACTCTGGAGCGACTTATAGTCCGGAAAATACGGTAACTGTTTTATAGTTTAATTGTTTTTGAGGTTTAGGTCAGGGGGTCTGCATCCTCGGTCAGGAAGCTCAGATTTTCTTTTTCTGCTCTTATTCTCCTCCTGATTGGACTGTAATGCCTCTTTACTCTGAGAACCTAAAAGTTGGGGTCACATAAATAAGGAATTTACACTGCAATAATTTCTTATTTTCAAAATTTTTAACCAGTTTTTAAGGAATCTTCTTTGGTTTATCACTCTTTGACCTTGAGGCCTTTCGCCAATGCCATCTTTGTAGCTATGAAATGATGCCAATGTGATGTGGAAGGAAGATCATGAGTTACATACATGTGCTGTGAGAAAATGAAAAAGGTTTTAGATTAATAGAAAAGTCTGAAGTTTACTTACTTTTTGCTTTTTTTCTGCTTTTATAAGCAAACTTGGATCAAATTATTGCTTATTGATGGAAATGAGAATTGAACTCTAAACACAAAACTGACTGTTGTCTTACCTACATGTTTTCTTTGTCTGAATAAAGGTGTCACCTCTTGGAACTTTAAAGAGGATTCAATCTATCAACAAACACAACCGTGCAGAGAGAACCAACTCTGACTTGAGCTGTAAGGAAATCTCATTCATACCTCCTGGTTTATCCGTCTGTGAGAAACTGGATTCTTCTTATGACATTTTGAGAGCTGCACCGACTATGATTCTTCACGGAACTCGTGTGTACTGATAATTCAGGAAAACTGCAAAGATGTGAACATTTTATGAATCTTAGTGTTTTGTGTCAGTTTTCAGTTCTTACTACAGCAGGAAAGCTAATTTGGTTGATAATTTTTTTTCTTAAATGTTGGAAATAACAGATGAAGCTTTACGTTGGTGAATCTTATGTCTGCACAGTTGAACAGATCTACACCCAGAGGCCTGTGAAAACGGACTCACCGACTGTAACAGTAAGTGTTCTCATTACGCTGCAGACGATACACAAACTCAAGTGCTGAGTTTGTACCTTAAAGGTTTGCTGCCACACTTAGCGAGGGAGATTCCAGCCTCACAAACACTGCCTGTCACACAGCCATAATGTACTGTTTGCTTCTTTTCCCCCTTTTTCGTGATACAAGCGTGAAATACGTCAATCACGGTTGTTTTCTTGACGACGATGTGCGCAGATGTCATGGTGGGTTTCGGCCGACGGGTCTTTACGTGAATTTGGTTTTGAGCTGTTCAAAATTTTTGGGCGGTTGAGAATTATCCAGTACAGTAAACCCTTGTTTTTCGCGGGGGTTACGTTCCAAAATGAACCCGTGATAGGCAAAATCCGTGAAGTAGAAACCTTTATTTGTTTTTACAATTATTATACAATTAAATACTCTATTATACATGGAAAAGAAAGAACAAACCATTTTACAGGCTCAAGCATTTGTTTCACAAATAAAAGTACTTTAGAAAATATTTGTCAACAAATAACTTCTGTACTGTACTGTCAAATAATAATTTTAATCATCGATGTGAACAGAAGGCTTCAAATCGCGGAGATTAGCCCCGCCCACCCGAGTATTGGATTAAACGGGAGAAAATTTAAAATGATTATGAAAAAAATAAAAAGTACAGTGGGACAAATAGTGACTCAGGTGTATTTCACTGCTCTACAGACTGAGCCGCTGCATCCTGACTCCGCTCTGCAGCGTTTTCTTCTTTTGAAGCCCGCGGTGCAGCTGTGTTTGATCGGAAGAAGAACATAGTGATTGACAGTTGTTGTCGCTCTTTTTTCTATGGGTTTTAGAGAAACTCGAAATTGCAAGATGATTTGCACGTACGTGTTGTAAAATTGGGAAGCTGATTTACGTACGTGTAAATATTAAATCGCAACGTTATTGATGCACAGGTAGAGAAGAAGCGGAGTGACTTTTAGCCAATCAGAAAAAAGTAAACCGTGTTATAGCGAGGGATCACTGTATATGCATTTTTTTACACAGTTTATTCGAAATGATTACATAAATCTACTTTTACGCAACTGTGCGTGACTTTTGCAGGATGCGTACACAAATTAGTGGCTTTCCACAACCGTTCCACGCATGTCTAACTTTTCAGGCATGTACCACCAATGTATAACTTTATATCCCATATAAAGTGCAAATATCAAGTTGAAATTATGTAATCGATGCATGAATCACTAATGAATTGCATATGAACAGCCCAATAATCACACACAGCTCATGTTCTACATTGATTCACGTGTTCTTGGCGTGATTTCTTCGTACTTCTTCTGTGGGTTTAACATGTTCATTTGTGATACATCTGTGAAATTTTCACGTAAAGACCACAACTTTTCTCACTTTTTCCACATATGTACATGTATGACCAATTTTGTCCGTGCAAAATGTACGCAGTGGCTTGGTGATACGACCTTTAGTAAGTGCTTTCCCACAACAGTGAGATTTTTGTCTTTTCCAAAATAAGATTTCAGCTGTAAACATTTAACTCAAAATATGTTTTTAAATCCTGAGGTTAAGCTTTAATCACCTTTTCCTGTATCCTGTATGTCTGCCCGTGAAAGATGGGCAAACCTGTATGCAGGTGGACAGCAAATATGACGGTTATAGACCGCTCGGTGAGAAAAAACGTTTGAGCTCAGAATAACTGCCTCACAGGTGAGCAAAAGGCTGAGTAGATCAAGGAAGCAAATAAAATAAGGAATTAAAACTTGCACAACGTAGTTTCAGTTTTTGTCGTGCTAAATCTTTCCCAGTACCAAAGAAACGAAGGAGTTCGGGTTCAGTGTCGCACAGTTCATTTTTAGGGTGAAAGCAGGTTTTACTGAATTCCAGAGTGATCATCTGTCAACACTCACCAAAGGACTCGACTCAAAACCTTTATCTTGACAGATCCTCTGGGGTCCTTTGTTTTATTCTTTTAATTTGATCTTTTTTTGATCAGGATGTTTCCACCTTTTAATAACACTACTTGGATTGTTTTTACAGTTACGGGCCTCACCCGGATCAACAGGCAGCAGCAACAGTCTGGTCAGGTAACAGTTTGCTAACAGCTCATTAATCCTTTAACACTGTAGATGTCGCCAGCGACTCCCAAATAACACACACATACTACACCAAAACTCTTCGACACGATCAACGTGAATTTCTAACGTGAAGTGTTGCAGATCTGTGCAAAGGAGCTACATTATTTGCGGTTGAAGAGTTAAAAGCAACTCAAGCAATGAAAAGTAAGCATCATTTGAATGAATCCTTCATCATCTCCTCTTCTTCTCAGGGATCAGGTATCAGATTCCGATGACGACTACGACGATGTGGACATGTAAGCAAATATAACAATTCTACCAAAACTTTATTTATTCTTCAAGAATCTAAGTGGAAAGTGTTAAATATGGGTCTTATGTAGATGATTTTTTTTTCTCAGGGGGTCTCAAACTTGTAAAAACATTACTTTGTGGCCCCCACTTTGATATGAAATTATAGTATCAGTGCAGCCCCTGAGGGGAATGGGCCTTTGGCGGGGCCACTGCCTGATAGATTAAGGCTTGGCTATCCCCAGTTCACACTAAAGCTACAGCGTCATGTCATGTTAATCAAATCCAACTTTATTTATAAAGCACTTTTCATACTAAAGTAACACAAAGTGCTTTTCTTAATAAAAGCATCTCTCAACTTAAAAACCAACAAGCAAAAAATAAAAAACTATACATCCATTTAAAAAAAACACCAGAGATGTAACAAAAGTACAAAAAGAACAAAAATAAAAGTAACAGGATGTTGTTCTGTTTAGCTGAGACAGGTGATGGTTTTAATCAGTGGGAGAAATAGTTTGATATGAGCAAGTATTCAAAGTATTTTTTTGTGCTAAATTTAGTTTTAGGACTATAATAGTTTAATAAAATCAGGAGATTTTGAAGAGCTGATCTGGTGAGTTGTAGCCAGAGAAACACAAAGAACAAGCTTCACAATAAACTTCCACTGCCCTTTCAAAATAAAAGATTTCTGTCATTTTGAAGCTACACGTACTTCATGCATTCCACTCTTGCAGCAGCAGCAGACCAGCGTGTAAAGAACAGCCGGACAGCTGTCGCCTTCACCTTTGATGAGGAAGATGCCCCTCCTGTGCTTGAAATGGTGCCCTTTGTTAATGCAACTTTGTCCTCAAAACCAATCAGGAAGCTGAGGGCCAAAGTGGTCAGGTTACTACCTACAAGTGATTCCCATCTTTCCTAAATATTCAACCGGACCATGTGCCTTTTGGAAGCACACACGTGTGTGTAGCAGTATTCTAGTATTCTCCACCTTGAACTTCAACATGGACAAATTTGCTGTCTCAACTCAAACGTGACAAGCTGCTATGTCTCTACCAGAAAGGAGGCAAAAGAAAACATGATCTCCATTTAATGCTTCATTCATGTTCAAGATGCTTTAAGTTCAAAATGATTATTTGAAAAAATTGGATTTTGAGTATTATATCTTGATGTATTGAATCTCTGATGTGGCTCATCTTCCACCAGACTGCAGTGGCCCCTGGGTAATTTGAGTTTGAGACCCCCGGTTCCTCCTCTTTTCTTATGTTGCATTGTAGCTGCAGTTTAGGAACTTTGACACTTTCTGTGTTTATGTCGTCCTCTTTAGCCCCACGATACAGATGTCCTGGTAAGCTAAACACTCGTCTCTATACATTCGTGTGCATCGAAACAGCAGAATAAGTAGCCGTTTATTTGTCAACAGTCGCACAATGCCAGCCAATGAAATACCACCCCCACTTCCTCCAAAGGTCAGTTTCCGCTGGACAGCAAATCTCTTACCTAATCTCTTAACTGTCCGTTTTGGGCTCACGGTCTTCTCACGTGCAGCCCAAAGTGCGGACCAGCTCAGAGGAAAGCGTGGCAAGTGAAGAGGATCGGTCAAGGAAACCCTCCTCGCTCCACACCCCCACTCCTCTCTCGAGGACCTCAAGCGGGACTCATGTCCGACCCACCTCCCACACCCGAGCCTCGCGGCACTCAGGTGAGCCGCCCCACCTTTACTCTAGAGGCCACCGTGGGTTTGATGGCAGTGCCTTCATAGAAACTCCTGCAGAACACACAGAAGATCCGTTTGTTCAGACTTTTGTGGTTTCATCTAACTTCTTTGATTCAGATTCTACTTTCTTTGCAGTTCGGCTGACAGACAACCCAGCAGATGACGTCCCACCTGAACTCCCCCCTAAAGGCATCCGCAGACGGCAACTGCCGCCAAAGGTAAGAGTGAGGATCAAGTCCTTGTAGGAGAGGGAAGTCTGGGCATCTTTAGACTGCTGCCCCTGCGACCCGGTCCCGGATAAGCGAAAGAAGATGGATGGATGTTTTGAAACTGTTACCGTTGAGAAGACAGGTAGGGCGAAATGAGCGAGTGTCTGAAACGTGAGAACGTGTGTGAGTGAGAAAAGAAAGAAGCTGATCCGCGAGCTGCCGCACACGTTTGACTGTTATTTAGCAGCAGTTGTAGTTTCAGTTTGTTGAATAATAACCAATTAAGTTCAGATTAAACCCAGACTTTCTTTCTGTTCTGCCAAATGTCAATATGAAATATGAACATGATTTAAAGTTACTACTACAAATAATCACCAAATTTACTGCGGGTAGAAAAAATAAATAATGGTTCCGTCTAAATGTGGAAGATGTATATTATTATAATTATTAAACTAACAAAAAAGTAAAAACATTGAATTTTTCATTCAATAAAAGCAGCATTACAGATTGAATTTACATATGTTACTCAGGCCCTTTCTCATGATGTAACAAAAGATAAATAGGCCAAAATACGCTTTTCTTTTCATGTTAATGGTTGTGAAGAACGTCTAAATATTGATGGTATTTTGTTCTGACGTATCCAATCCTATTGCTGTAGGTATGATAAACCACAAATGCAGTTCTCTTTGTTTCTAACAAACATAGGTGCAATACTGTTTCAACTTTGGCCTATTTTCCTGACGCAATATTGATATGAAAGCACTTTTTGGAATTAATGCCATAATATGTTTATCATAGCTATTTGAGCCTGTGTTTGTGAATTAAATAAAATCTCAGATATGTTGGAAATGTTTTTGTATTTCTGTGTTAGAGTTTGCATTATAGTTGTTATAGGATTTTGACTGGACCAAGAAAAATTATCAGTAAAGGAAGCTACAACTTTATTTAAATAATTTCTGATAATTGTGGTTTTTCAGGTTTTAGGGCATTTTTCCTTTTTTCATAAGTTAGGGACTGTGCTTTAAAAATGTCCTTCTTCCATCAGGACTCTGAGTGTGTCAGCCCCGTCACAAAGAAACCTCCTGTGAGTGCCCCCCACCCCCTATTTCAGCTGTTTTTCTATCCTGTTAGATGCTTTGGCATGATTGCTACGGTGGCCCTGAAGTGCAAATCATACCAACACATCACTTAATGCAAAAACATGTTAAAGATAATAATGACTATTGAAAAGCAAAACATAAAATAAAACATTACATTTTAGAAATCAAAACAAAATTCCAGAAACCAAAACATAACTCCAAAAAATGAAACAAAATTTAAATACGAAATGTCTCAGAAATCAAAAGGAATTGCCAGAAATCCAACAAAAATGAAACAAAATAAGAAGCCAGATATGGTGTACCTTTAAAAGTACTGGAGAAGCTACATTTAGAAATGTTGGAAACAAACAGCACTTTATTTCCTGAATCATACTTTTAGAAATGTATTTGTTAAGGTACATTCATTCTATTTTTATTTTTTTCATACTGAAAAATATTTTTTGTAAAATTCAGACACGTTGACTGTTCCCTTAAAGAACAAAAATATCTTAATTTACTTGAATAAAAGCAATACAACCACTGTGAATTTGTTTGGGTAAAAGCAACTTATACAGTTGCTATGCTTAACATTGTGATAATTAAATTAAATAAATGTCACCACTTTATTACAATGAAAGGCGTATTAATATTCAGGTAGAGGTTTTTTTCTAAGACATGCTCTTTTAAAAAAAAGAAAAAGTGTTCCATTACATTATTGTGATACGTGTATCGGGATGTGTACCGTATCGCCAGACTCTTGCCAATGCACACCCCTAGTAGATACTATGTAACATCACCGATTGGATGATGTCTGAATTTTGATGTTTTTGTTTGTTCAAATCTGCCGTCCTTATATTTATAAAAGTTCTATGATGAGTATGGAGCACATCCAGTATCGCTTCGTGCTGAGAAACCTATCGATTGAATTGATGGACAATCGTCATCATCCAAACAGTGATGTCCAATAGTATCTACCTTTTCCAGTTTCTTCTGTATTTTCATTTCTTTAGATTTTGATTTATTGAAATTTCCTTTTTTCCTGATTTTTTTGTTTGTTTATGGAAACCGGAAAAGGCCAATGTGATCTTTAATGTGTTTTTGCATTGGTGTGATTTGCTCTTCAGGGACACCGTACGTTGCAGATATTTTATGCTCACTCTGTGTTTCCAGGTCTTTTTGAGAAAGGTCTTCCATGGCTGCCCTCTAAAAATAAACTGGTCCACAACCTGGGAAAACCCCACCTCCAAAGGTTGAATCCTGCAGACAGTTTTCTCCTTCGGCGGTCTAACCAAACTGCGGTTTAACCAATCCCGTTTCCTCCTTCCCCTTTCAGAACAGCATCTGATCCTGGGGGCCGAAGAAGGAATCTACACCCTGAACCTGAACGGCCCTGAGGCCACGATGGAGCTGGTATGATCTTTGACGGGGAAGCTGCCAGTTAATCTGTTGTTAATATGTAGCTTTATGTAACACAATAATAAATCCTTGTGGATCCCATTTTATTCAGCTTTAAATGGTAAAAAGGAGCCTTTTGTAAAGGGATTACATTGCTGTTAATTAAAGTTTTATTGAAGCAGTTATAGAGTAAATGTTTTCTGTCTCTTACAGCTTTATCCTGGGAAATGCACCTGGGTTTACACCATTAATAACGTCCTCATGTCTGTATCAGGTAACAAAAAGTTCATAAACAAAACAAGTATTGATTGATTCTAGATATAAAACTAAAATAGTCGGTAAAAGGAACAAAATAAACATGAAACTTTGCTTTCATTTTATTTGTCTGTTGGAAATTTGGAAAAATACCTGTCATGGTTTGAGTTTCTTTTGTACTGGTTTTTGCTTTCTGTCTTGTTCTGTTTCCTGTTTTATTTTGAAAGTCTCCTGTCTTGTCTGTTTTCTTGAGTTTTACTTCCTTTGGTCCCCATCAGCCCTGATCGTGTCCACCTGTGTCTTGTCTGCCCTGTCTGTATTTAAGTCTTGTCTCTGCCTTCCTCCTGTGTTGGTCCATTAGTTATTCCTGTCTGGTGTTCATGTTTTTGCCATGGTCCATGTTTCTCGCCACGCCACAGTGAGTTTTTGTTCTGTTCTGCCATCCTGCTTTGCAGCGCTTTTTTGTTTGTTTTTTCTATTAAACCCCTAGCCCTGAACCCCCTTGCCTTCTGCCTCTGCATCTGGGTCCAACCGGCTCTCGAGCCACCCCTTCACATGACAATACCTTTCTATATTATCTCATTTTACTGTAGCTTTACTGCAATTTTTCTGTTTATCATAATCAAGTAATTTTAATCACAAAAATATTTGTTTTTTCTTTATTTTAATTCAGTTTTATTATTTATCAAAAAACTGAATCTGGTTTTGTTTATATTGTTTTTTCTTCTTCAATTTGGATTTACATTCATTCATTCAAACCTTTTACAAACTGCAGATTACTTTTGTAAACTTAAAATTGACCTATCAAACTTTTAGTACCTGAAACGTTATCAAAGTCACCTTCAAAAATGTCGGTTGTGCTGTTTAGAAATTAAAACAATTTTAAAGACCCTCTTCGATCATCTTTTGATTTATTTTCAAACTGTTTCCAGTGTCTTTTAATTATGTTAATGCAGTTTTTAGCCAAAATCCAAAAACCTGTGTCGATTTCAAGGACACAGTTATAGAGCAGCAGAAAGTCCAACAGATATTCGCCATGAGTTGTGGGCGGGACCGTTGGTGCGGAGTTAGCCCACCCCCTTCCAATCATCCCTCTGTTTACACTGTGTCCCGCTAGCTTACAGCCCCAACCTAACATTAGCAGTGCAGCAAAAATGGCGAGCAATATTGTAGCTATCCAGCCGTATAGTTTTGAGCCAGATTTTTCATTTGCTCCTGATTCACGATTTTAATAATAATACTACTAATAATAACATACTAACAGTGATGAAAGTCTTCCGGGAATTCCCGGAAATCCGGGTTTTTGAGCAAACCGAACGTACTTTCCGGGAAATAAAGACCTGATCTCTACGGACAAATCGCTTTCCGGATCAAAAAATGGTCTGAAATCAGCTAATTTTAGCTTTATTTTCTATATTTCTCCGCAGATCGCTTCCTCTATGGTCGTGGCCATCTCTCGTCTTCCCGGCCTAATTGACCAATGACGGGACGTTTTACTTGCTTTCGGATGCGTCGACGGGTCTGATTGGCTCTGTCTGCACCACGTGGTCAGCGTGACAGATTCCCTAGAGACCAAAACTGGCGGACCCACGCTAAACTTTCACAAACACATCTGAAGAGTTTGCGATCAAATTTGTGTTAAAATAATGGCAGGCATCATCATTATTGAGCGTGGTCACGACCTCAGTTGTGAGAAGACGATAAAAAACAAATTGAAGTGGTCTTGGCTGGAAAAAAAAGATTTTTAAGGTAGTGTAGGTCAAATACTTTTTTGTGTAAAATAATCTCAAAACCACATTTTGAAATAATTTCAATATTAGTTTTGAGTTTCAGTTTTTATTTTGAATACATTTCTCTATCTAATTTATTTGCATTTCCTAATTACCATGATTTAGTTCAGTATAGTCAACATTAATTATAAGTATTTGATGGTTTGGACCCGCACTCCCTTAAAAAATAATGTTTACAATGTTTAGTTTAGTTTGTATGTTTATTTTGATATTTCCCAGATTACTTAGTATTGGTGTTAAAGAATTAATGTATTATGTTATAGAATTATAGTTTAAAGCAGATCCCATATTTTGATGTAATTATAGTTTGAGAAAACAGTGCAAGTGGATGTTGTACATCAGTCATTTCTAAAGCAGAAATAATGTATAAATAAATGAGGTATTTTCATAGAATATCATAGTTACTGGTGTTCTTTTTGCCATTTGGGGCTTTGATGTTACTATATTTTAGCAATTGTATGTTTTGCAGCTTTAAGGAAAAGCGTAGATCAGGGGTGGCGAACACGCGGCTCTCGAGCCGCATGCGGCTCTTGGACAATAAGCGTGCGGCTCTTTGCGTCTCGTCATATTTTTCATATCCTGTTCCTCATTTCATATTTTTTTTCCCTCTTAAACCACACTCAAATCATCAGAGGGTATTAAAAATAAATAATTAATAATAAAAGTAATTTGGCAGTGTGTGTGTGTTTGATTCTGCTCCCGACACATACGTGACCGCCAATCATTTGCGCGGGTTACGCCCACTGCCGGAACGTAGATAAAGATTTATGTGCGTGCAGACCGTTAACCTCATGGTCAAAATGGTGAAATTCAGAGTATAAAGATAAACACAGGATGTTTCTGGAAGAACTGGAAGATTCCCACTTTTTACTGAACAGAATGGCAAGTCACGATGTTTATTATTATGAGCTTTTGGAAGCAGTAACATTGGTCATGGCAGAAAAGAACAAAACGTATCCCGGAGAAAATGAAAAACTTCCTGATCTGACACTCCTTTATTAACAAGTTGAAGCTTTTCAAAGTACACATTCAAAACGGCAATCATCCCACTTTCCTTCTTTGCGGTGCTCACAGCAGAAAGCTGCAATCACAATGAATGAAGCGCAGAACGTGACGCTGCTTGCACAACTGGACAGAAACGACCGCAGATCACTTTTCTCATGGATCCTTTAATGCAGAGACTGACTCCCTGAGATCCCTGCTTGTCACTGATGAGGCAGCGAGAGAACCGGAGATAAATGAGCAGAAATCTCTTTGAAAGAAGGCCCTGTTATAATTTGGAGAACAGACATCGGTCCGTTCTGACCGACACTCAGGTAAAGGAGCTGATCAGAGAGGCTACAACTGGCCCGGGGCTTAGCCCCGCCTTCAGCCCCTAAGACTCATGGGAAGGGGGGGCGGGGTTTCAGTGTAAAACCATGAGCCAGGTAGCTGTTAGCAGAGTTGAGTTCCATGCCGTTTGGCTGAATGAGTGTGTGTAGAAGTTACCGGGTTCCTAATGTGAGCAGGAAGGAGAGGACGTGAATGACGCAGTCAGTTAAATTGTAACTCAGCACTTGATTGAATATTACTCCTCAGTATAAACTGATTCATTGCCAAGTATTAATATATAATAAATTATTTGCTTTTGATGCAAATGTCAGTCATACAATTTTGAATAAAAACACATAAAAGCGAGATATTCTAATGAGGGTCAAAATTAATTTAAGTTGCACACAACTGAAATGTAATGTATTTAATATGTTTATTGTGAATATGAATGACTCAGACACCAGAAGGAGGCTCTGTCCAGATGTTTGTGTATTTGTTGGTGTAAGTATCATTGAAAGAGGAATGTTGAGACACAAAGAATTACCAGTTAAATGCTGTTGGATAAACGATGAAATATTCAGTTTTATCATCATAAATCTGACTTCAGAGGAGTCACATTCTCACCAGCATCAACCTTACTGCCCGTCACTGAGTAGTTGTGTGTCAGAGAGAGGCAGAGAAAAGAGTGAGATGAAGAGAGAGAGTGTGTATGAAATGAGAGAGAGGTGCCTGTGTGTGTGGAGGGGGTATCTGACTTCTAGGGTAGTCTCTGTGTTAACTCTGGCTAAGCTGCATTGATGTGTGTATTGAGGGTGGACACTTTCCTTGAAATAAACACAAGTACAATACCAGCTGTTCTGTTGTAGGGAGAGGAGTGTGTTATGGACAATAATATGACTTTAATTGCGCGTGTGTGTGTGTGTGTGTGTGTGTGTGCGTCTTGGCAGGTCATTGTGTGGTGTGGCTCTTTGACTCTCACAGTGAAAAAATTCGGCTCTTGGTGTCAAACTTGTTCGCCACCCCTGGCGTAGATTGTAGGATTGTGTTACTTTGAGCAATGATCCAAATTCTTTTTTTGGACCAGCAAGTCCTTAATGGAGAGTCAAACTAGGGGTTTGAATGACAAATCATGATGCTCCAATTAGTCTTAGTTTCTTGATAAAGAAGTGAATAACTAGCTGCCAGAATGCATCTAAGACCACGTATTTTTCCAAAATTTCGCTCTGTGCCCACCATATCGCTCAAAGAAAAGTTCAGGGATTTTTTCCTTGCCTGACTTTCATCACTGTACTAACAATAATATGACTCGGAAATGCAATTTTAAGCTTAAAAACCTCATATATGTCCTCCATCATCAGAAAAATGCCATCAGAACATGTTAAAAAACACCTTTTTCGTCAGAGCGGGTCTTTCTGACAAGATTTCTGTGGAGATCTTCCATTTGATAAACCTCTTTATATGGTCTTCAGAACAACTGTGTTTTAATGTTAAAAGCTGTCTGAGAGATTTAATGTGGCTTCTCTGTTATCAAGTGCTTCTGTTTAAGTAAAATGCATTTAAATAACTTATAAGCATTTCTAAAGATCAAGCACTTTGAGGTTCTTTTGTCTCAAATCAGGTTTTCCTACTGTTGACCTTAGCTCTTACAAAGTTCTCGACAGCAAAGACACATTAAAACAGTTTAAAACTGCTGAAATATCTTGAATGTCTACTAATTGGGTTTAAGTGTTGCAATTATCAAATAGTGAGTTTTATTGCTGACCATCTCCTTTGTCCTATGATTAAAGCATAAATGAACACCTTCTGGTATTGTGACATCAAGTTGTAACTGAGGTTGCATTTTCTTTATTGTTACGCCATTATTTAAAATTCTTCTGTGTTTCTCTTTCATGTGTTTTGAACATACCGTACTGACCTTTGAGCACAAACCAATCCAAACGTTTGTTTGTAATCGTCTTTCCAGGTAAATCGTCGCAGCTTCATTCTCACTCTCTGAAGGAGTTACACGAACAGGCTCGGAAAGACCAGAGGTTGGTCCCCATATCCACCCACAGACTTCTACCAAGGTAACGGCAGATAAGAGCTGCTCCGTTTCTCAACCGATTCAAAAACCAGGAGACCTCTGCTCATGTTTTGTTTTTTTCTTTTTTAGAAAATGTGTTGTTACGTTTAAAATACCCGACACCAAAGGCTGCAAGACCTGTTCTGTTGGTGAGAACTGAGAACGGACGGTAGAAAGATGCTTGGAACTGGTTCAAAAGTTGCTTCCTTCTTGTGTCTGATGGTAAACCTTTCTGCTGTTGGTTTCCCGTTTTTAGTGGAGAACATGCATCGAAACTGCGTGTTCCTGTGCTGCGCCCTGGAGTCCAGTGTGTTGCTGTTGCAGTGGTACGAGCCCATGCACAAATTCATGCTAATCAAGGTACGTGTTTGTGCTGGAACGTCTGGAAACATGCTTTTAGGTGGGAAGGCTTCATTTGACAGAAATGATCACAACCAGTGACGTGCAGGGAGGTTCACTGCTGCTCATCAGTCAGATTTACAAACAAAGGAAGCCTGTAGAGTAGCCATTTGATTGGCAACAGTTGAAGTGCGTTCTTTAAAGTTTAATTTTAACATTTTTTTTTTCGTTTACAAACTGTAGCATAGAGAAAGAAAATCCACAACATTGTTATTATGGACTTATTTTTACTTCTAAACTAAGTCCCTGCACTTTTCCTTCTGAAGAAACACATGGACAACTTGTTTGTAGACATGTTCCTTTTCTGTCATCAGTGTTCAAAGTCTCTCTGTCTCCATGGAGATCACTGCCAGTAACGGGTCTCTGAGTTTAGACATGAAATCCTCCATTTAGAAAATGATGCTAAACAATATTAAAGAATAATTGTAATATTCTTTAGCCACGGTGTCACATTCTCTGGGATCATCAGCGCCCTCTGTCTTGAGGCACGTGTACTATGTAACACTTTTGTATTGTTAATGCGCATTTTTAGCGGATAAAGACTAAATCAAGCGATTAAAGATAAAGCGTCTTTTATGACGATGGAAAGACCGAACAGTAAAGCGCATGCGTCAGCTGCAGCTCAGTCGGTGTGTGTAGGTAAGGTGAAGATCCAGCAGATGAGTGGAGGCCAGCAGGTTCATAAGTAGTCCAGGTGATGCTCATCAGGGCTCCAGACTAACCTTTTTCACTAGGAGCACAGTGGCCCCCAACTGAAAATTTTAGGGGCACAACCAGAAAATTTAGGGGCGCATACCGTAAATCAACATGCTAACCAAATCTACTAATTTCCACTGTATTACTAATAAATACTTTAATAATAGATTCAAAAATTACAATGTGCCGTTTCAAATTCAGTGTCACATTTTAATCTGCACTTTTGAAGATGCAACAACAAGGTAAACTGACAAAAGCATTGCTGTCATGACAGTACAAATAAGTAAAGAAAACGGATGGAAATGTATGTTGGGGACACCAAAAGCGTGTTTGAGATCACCCAGGTGGACTCAACGCTGCACAGATCACCTGGTGTGTGACGTATATTTTTGTTTTTGCTCCAACATCTCCTGTCAATCAAAACAAAAATATCAGAAAGGGGTGGGAGCAAGGTGCCAACCTGAGCGAACACAGCTGGAAATTTAGTACTGCACTGACTGAAAGCTGCCCTGATGACTACAAAACAATGCATTATGGGACATGTGTCCTGATGGTTTTTGTAGTTCAGTGATCAATCAAAATAATATAAAATACCAATTGATTAAAAAAAGGCTACATACATTACAAAACATTCAAATAAATATAAAATATATAATAACACAGATCATACTGAGGGGGAGAGGAATATTAAAACTAAATTGAATGGTAAGGACAACTCCAACTTCCTGTTGTCCTTCATTCGCCTTCACCCCCCCCCCCCCCTGCCAGGTCTCCCTAACGATCCAGGCGTGGCGCTGGATCATCTCAAACACATCTATCGTTGCATTTTCCCCAACGTGTTTTCAGTGTGTCTAAGACTAAATCTTGTCACTCGCACATGTTTAAAGTTCAAGCCCCCGTTAGCTGTCACGCATGTAGGTGTGGGACATTTATTCTCCTCAGCTGACCCGACTCCCGCGGGAGCGATGTGCTGCCGTAACAGCCGTGCATAACCGTTTGTGGTCGGGGGTGACACGCCGCTGCGCGCTTAACCAAAACCCTAAACCTTCCTCCGGGTCTGTGCGACCCAGAGAAAAGTTCAGCACAGACTGCACGTATTTAGAAAATTACGAGCGAAAAAATACGTTCTAAAGGAAAAGGAACTCCTTAGTGTGGTCCGGGGAGGGAGGGGGCTGTCAAGTCTCCTGCTTTCAAGCCCTGTCATTGTCACGCCCCCCAAGAGTCTTATACCCCACTGTGATTGGTTGGTCAGCTCCGCGCACGACAATGAAAAAGTGTCTTTCATACAAACTGGCGGGCCGAATTAAAATTGAACTTTCATATTAAGGCGGGGGCCGCAAAATATCATCTCGGGGGCCGCGAGTTTGAGACCCCTGCTGTACACTCTGGCACTGGTACACTAGCCGCAGGTCGGAAGAAAGAATCAATAGTTCGCTTGAGTATGTGCGCGAGTGTGTGGGTCTGCCTGCGTGAGTGTGCGCTCGCGTCTCATTGATTATTTCATTGATCATTGACGTGCCCCTTCCACGTTTAATGTATTAAAAATACGGAGGGTGGGGGAGTCAAATTTACTGGTCGCGCATGTGCGACTGGATGTAAAATTTAGTCGCACACTCTCAAATTTTGGTCGCAAAATGCGACCAATTGGTCGCAGTCTGGAGCCCTGCTCATGCACAGGAAATCCTGGGAAAATATGATCTTTGTCAAAAATAAGCCATTTTTAAAACTGCTTTATTTCTTTAATTTTGCTTCACAACAATTTGAAGAAATACTCAAAAACGCAAATTTGAATCTAATTTTCTTTACATATGTCCTGCCCCAAAACCCTGTTAAAAAGACCATGTGGGTGTTTACATCTCTTTCTGCACCAAATGAGTATTCTAGGGCAGAATCAGATGAAGAATTATTAGGAGTAGGGCATCCTGTGAGGGTCAAAAAACAGATAAGGCTGCAGATCCTGACAAAACTCAATTCTATATTTAGTGGAGCAAGATTTTCTCACTGCAAAAATTTGCTGAAGCAAATGTTCTCAGCGTATTAATTCATGAAATCAAATCAAATCAAAAATCTTTTAGCAAAAGAAAATGGCAAAAAACATTTTTTTTTTGGATGTGCTAAAACCAGGGATCCAGATCTTACTAAAGGAGTTATAATGTTTGAAATGAAGGGATAACCATCACCCTACAAAATCCTCCAGCATTTAAAAAAACAAATTTTTATCGGAGAGTGACCCAGATTTTATTGTCCCTCCTGCAGCATTTTGACTTCCCCCTGCCCAACCCTCTGCGGGTGTTTGAGATGGTGGTGGCGCCGCAGCAGGAGTACCCTCTGGTGTGCATCGGCGTATCACAGGGACCAGACCCCAGCCGGCCCGTCTGCGTAGATTACATCAACCTGAACTCCAGCTCGTCCTGGTTCACCAACACTGGCATGGGTACGCTGATGACCAGCAGAGACCAGAGTCCCAGGAAGGAGACGGTTCTGTGCTTCAAACTGAATGTTATCTTTGTCTTTAACCCAGATGTGGTTTTTGTTTTGTTTGTTTTGTTCTCACAGAGAAACCAAGCCCAGAAGTAGTTCAAGTTCAACAGCTGGACAAAAACTCTTTGCTTGTGCTCATGGAAAGTAGGTGTTGTTTTTCTCACCTTTATGGTATAATGTTAATTTCAAAAAAATATTATTTGTCAAATTCAGAAAAATTCACACTTGGATGTAGAACTGAGCACTTCTGATAAAATCTTTTTATCAATTTCATTTATTTTAGATTTGATTTCAATTTCATATTAATTTTTCAAGTTTCATTTAAAAACGTGTTCTGAGTTATAAATAAGTCGCCTTAATATCGGTAAACCGCGATTTTTGATCACCGCGGTCAAAAATCCCACACCGTCACAGCTCTATTCCAAACAGTGCATGTGACACGGCAGCAATATGGTAGTAACAGCACTAACAGGGCTGGTTAAAAAAAACATACCGGTAAAAGTCACTGAAAAAGAAAAAGTCACTGAGAGCAGCAGTAACTTTGGCTTCATTCACACTGCAGGGCTTAATGCTCAATTCCGATTTTTGGGAAAAATCTGTTTTTTTTACAAGGCCGTTCACATGTCCAATTAAATGCGAACTTTTGTGATCTCCTGTGTGACCGTGAAATGACCCCGGAGTGACCCGCATGCGCAGAAGAGTACTCAACGGTGAACGACGTAACTCGTTTGTGGAAGTAGCTAACGTTAACAATGGATGTCAACAACAGTGTTGTCAACAGTGGAGCTCTTTTTGCATTATTACATTCATTTTCACAAAGGAGCCAGCACAATTACAATCTTCTCATTTTAAGAAGGCATTGGAGCCAGGATGTGCTGGGGCCGCGCGCATGTGTGTAAGAGAGAGGAGAGAGCTCGTGCAGTGCATGAGGGAGTGGGAGGGGGCAGAGGAAGTGTGTCGGGTTACGAAGGAAGGAAAAGAGTAATAAAAGGTTTCCCCCACGCTTCTGACCACGGTGGGAAAGGGAAAAAAGTCATGGCGGGAAAGGTTCAACACCACGCTCGGCCATTTTGCTGGAAATTTGGCCTGGCCGTTCAGACGGAGGTCGCATTTCAAAAGATCGGATACGTATCGGATTCAGGACCACATACCCAAGTGGCCTGGGTCGCATTTCAAAAGATCGGGTCTGTGTCGTTCAGACGGTCATGAAAAGATCAGATTGGCGCCTCCTGTGCACTGAAACCATGGAAGTCTTCCTCCTCAGTGTCAGATTGGAATAACGTCAGATATTCTTCGCCACACTCTCTCAGTGTCTCCTTTGTTGTTGCCGTCAGTTTGTCACTCTCATCCTGAGGTAAATTCTCTCCTGAGCTTGCGCTGTTCTCTCCGTCATGCAGCGGATCGGCTTTTCCAAACCCGTTGGTGATGGTGGATTTTTTCACACTGCTTTTAACTTGAAAGCTGCATTTCTTCCTGCATTTTCCATGATGAGGGTCTGTTCATGCTATTCATTCACAAAGCGGGAATTTGCATTAAACTTGCGTCTTCCTCGACACATATACCGTATTCTCCCTGTCTCACTCTTACCCTTACTGTTCGAGCGCCCCTAGCGGCCGTTAGAAAAAATGCATTAAAACGAAAGGAAAAATGCATAAATTAGCTGCATCATTGAATAAGCCGCAGGGTTGAATGCGTGTGACAAAAGTAGCGTCTTATAATCCGGAAATTACGGTAAATGACATCCTCATTTTGGGCTTCTGCGTTCAAAATGTTCTCGTTCACATGTCACTACGCACGTTTTTAAGTCCTTTTTGGGGCTCTGAGTATAAAACCTGCGTTCAGTGGAAGTTAAACCAGATTGTGCTTTTGAACAGCGAGGGACTCAGATTTGGTAGCGACAAATAGATTTATGGAATTTAAATTTTTAATTTATGGAAGTGCCAAGCGTTTGAAAATTCTTGATTATTATTGAGTTTTTAAGGAAGAATGATAAATAGGGGCAAAAATGAGAATCAGATTTCCAACTTTAGCTAACTTTTTATTGTGACTTTTGTGTCATTCCAGTGTAGTGTCACTCTAATTCAGATTTGTTGGAATCTCACACATTTTGTCAAAGTTTCAAGTTCTGAGCTTTTGCTCCCCAGTGAGATGCAACAGTGAGGATCCCGTAGATCAGTGTTTTTCAACCTTCTCTGAGCCACGGCACACTTTAACCTTAAAAAAAATCCCGCGGCACACCAGGATCCAAAAATAAAAAAAAACAACAACGGAGAAACTCAGTCTGTATTGATCTACAGCCCCTCCGCAATCTCACATGCATTTTTGAGATAATTGTTGCAGAAAAAGCTTGAAACTGCAGCTGTTTTTTTTCTAAAAGTTAAGTTAGAAGATGTAAAAACAGTTTGATGCGTGTTCGTTGATTTCAAGACGTTTAACAACAGATCTCCTTGAGCGCTGTCACTCTCACAACCCAATGCATCATGGGAGATGTAGTGCATTAAACGGCCGGCGGAGATCGCTTTTCGGAGCTTCATTGTTTTGTTCACTTGTTCCACGGTCTGAAACCGGACTCTGTGGAAAGCTACACCGCTAAAGACGAGCTTTAGCTGGCATTTTTGTTAGAACTGAGAGACTTTATGAGCTAAATCGGGACAAGGAAGTGAAGACTTTAACCACTTCTGATTGGTCAGACTGATGACATGTGATAAAGCTTCCCAAGAATGATTGGTGGAGACAGTTAAAGGGGCGGAACTTTTCCAAAATACAGCCGGAGCTGCAGCTGAATCGCGGTACCTCATTCTTATCAAAATGTCTTTAATAAAATAAAATAAACGCAAATAAAAAGTATTTTACGATATTTTATATTCCTAACTCCTCAGTGTTTTATCAGGGCCTGTTTGGATGAACAAAGAGCTGATTTCCTGGAGATGGGAAATGTTTTTATATCAGTTAATGAGGGCAAAATTCCCACGGCACACTTGACCATCTCCCACGGCACACTGGTTGAAAAACACTGCCGTAGATCATTTAAAGCTTCACTCACAGCTTTTTGAGCAACTTGATGTTTGACCACGTCTCTCTTCCACAGAGTCGGTCCTTTGTGTTGGTCTGAACGGAGAGGTGAAGAACCACCATCATCTTCCTCAGCAGACCACTTTCTTCCATGAGATTGAATCTATAGGTAAGAACAAGCAGCTCCAAACTGCAGGTGATTCCTTGCAGTAATTTTTTACACAAGTGCTTTTTTTTGGTTTAGTTACCTGGAAATCTATAAGAGTGGGACATTAGAGATGTATAATTTGGCTTTAAACGTTATAAAACAAGCGGCTTGAGATCCCGTTTCTCCAGTTTTCTCACGGTTTTTGTCTCATCAGTGTTTTTTGAAGACACCCTCCTGACAGTTTGGCGCCATGGTTGGCAGAGGAGAGGAAAAGGTTTCACGGAGGTGCTGGAGGAATTGACTGACCCCCGAAAAATCTACAGAATGGTGAAGTCCCACAGGTACACCTTTGGACGTCTGTTGCTTTCACGTTAGCATAATTCGAGCAGCATTTCTAGAAAGTTGGTACAGTCTGTCTAACGGTCCTGTAAGGCAATGGTCCCCGACCCCCGGGGCCGCAGACCGGTACCGGTCCGTGGGTCATTTGGTACCAGGCCGCACAGAAAGAATAAATAACTTACATTACTTCTGTTTTATTTATTTCAGAATCTGAAAGATGTTTTATTTTGAAAAATCGCCTGATTCTCTGTTACATCCGCTAAAATAAAACCCAGGAGCTAGCAAAATGAGTAAAAAACAAACGTCTTTGGAAAGTTTCTTTGCCAAGGGGAAAAGGCCACGCCAGGAGACAGAAGAGGAGCCTTCGACTCCCAAAAACAAAAGCTAAATTTAATAGACAGTACTTCCTTTTTGCACCATGAGTGTGGGAAGGGGAGAGGATGATGACACCTGTGCGATGTACGAAAACATGCCTATTTATTTAGAGGCTCAGAGCTCGTCTTATCACGTCTCTGTTCCTCCTTCATCGTAGCGTTGCTGCAATAATCCTCCGCCACATCTTAAAGATGCTTTGTAAAAGGACTCAAAGCTTTGTATGACGTCATACCGGTCCGCAGCGTTAAAACGGTTTGGGACCACTGCTGTACGGTGATTCAAATAATTCATTATTTGTATTTCTTGCTTCTAAAGACCATAAGCTTGTATTTTTATAGACAAGAAAGTATATTTATGTGCTGACAAACTAATTCATCTTCTAAATACCTCAAAGATTTAAGTAAGTAAAACATGAAATTCATTTGGATCTTATAGATTTGAGAATTTTTTTGTAATATAACTTACTAAAAATCAAAAAATCACCAAGATGCCAGCCATATCATATAAAAGAAACCCTCATAACACTCCAATTATTTAATCAACAATAAAATAAAGATAATAAAAGTCTGTAAGTAAGTTGCTAAGTAAAATATGATTATTTACTTTGATGTAGAGACACAGAAATTTGTAATCATGTTTATCAGTGGAAGACTAAACAATAATTCTGTGGTTGCTATGACCCACAATCCTTTGGGAGGATGTAACATCATTGTATCCTTTGATGACTAGACCTTAGTGCTGACATTAAAGATAGGTTTGATTTTTGGTGTCTAAACGTCTGGACCATCTCTGCATAAAAATGGGACTTCTCTCACTGCAGGACCGTCGTCATGGAAACCCATCCAGTAGAGGACCAATCAGGTCTGTCCAACCTGTACGTCCTGGAAATCGCTGAGAAGTATGTGCTGCTGCCATGACCCAGTGCATCATGGGAAACTCCCCACGTTGGATTCCTCGACTGGCATTGTCAGCCGTTGAAGGGAGACAAAAACAAGAGGCCTTGACATTCTTTCAACGCACCTCTGGATTTTACCTGCTAACCTGTGGAGAAACCCGATGAGATTGCAGTGTCCCCCTCATCCCTATGTTACTGTTATTTATGCTGTTTTTGTTTTTCACTTGAGATCCAGAAAGTGTGAGGAGTATTCCTGAGTCACGGAAAAAAAAAGTGTTGTGCTGACCCTGAAGAGTCACCGTCCTCCTGCCAAAGTATTATTGATCACAGCCTGCAGGGACTCATCCGGACTCCTTGATGACAGAAGAATTTAAAGGAGCAGAGCCTGCTGGGGACTCGTGCTGTGCTTTGTGACCTGAGCCTGTGTTTCTGCCATTACACTCAAATAAAGATCACACATTTGAAGGATGGTTGATTTTTTACACATCTTTAATTAAATTGTTTGTCCTCTAGAAGTGGAAAATAGTGAGTGTTTGATACCAAAATATGTGTCTCTCATAGCAATGGTAGTCTCATTTGGACAGTGAAAAACAGAAAATCAAGAAATCGAAGAATTGAGATAAATGCATTTCATCGATGGAAGTAAGTATTTGAACCCTCTTCATGGAAAGACTTTACTTTGTAACAAAACTTTTATCAGCAGCACAAAGATCAGAGGTTTCTTGTAGTTGATGAGCAGGTTTCTGCATACAGGAGGAATTTTGGACTCTTCTGTACAAATGACTTCTAAATCATTCAGATTTAGTGGCTGTTGCTTGGCAACTCTGAGCGTCAGCTTTCTCTATAGGTTTTCTATAGGATTGAGGTCCGGAGACTGTTTTGACCGCTCCATGACCTTAAGCCATTCCTTGGTTGTCTTGGCTCTTGGTTTTGGGTCATTATCCTGTTGGAAGACCCACCCATGACCCACTTTAAGCCTCCTGGTGGAGGGAAGGAGGTTCTCACTCATGATTTGACAATACATGACTCCGCCCATCCTCCCATCCACACAGTGCAGAGAAACACAGCCAAAAACATAATCCTTCCACCTCCATGCTTGACAGTGGAGGTGGTGTTCTTGGTGTCGTACGCAGCATTTCTCTTCCTCCAAACACGACGGGCTGAGTTGATGCCATAAAGTTCTATGTTGGTCTTGTGTGACCACAGCACCTTTTGCCAATCACTCACTCAGTCCTGAGGGTATTGGCAGGCAGGTGTGCGTTCTTTAGCATTACCAATGGTTTTCTTGGTGACTGTGGTTCCACATACTTTGAGATCATCAGCTAACTCCTGCTGTGCTGACGATCATGGAAACCCAAACAGCTGAGGTCTTATTTGGAGCCCCAGACCCACAGGTGGATTGATGCTCATGTTCTTGTATTTTGGCCAAGCTTTACCAACCGTCATCTCCTTCACCTCCAGTTTCTTGCCGATGGTTTAGTAGTCCATCCTGGTCTTTTGCAGGTCTATAATCTTCTCCCATAAAAGATTTACTTCAATCGTCTTGTGATCTATAGTAAAAGCAATTTCCTTGGTCTTTTAGTTATGATTGGGCTGTTTTAGGCAACATTTCAATTAAAAAAATCTGTGTTGTTTTGGAGGACATAGTTTCCGGTGAGCAGCCGGAGATCATTAGAAATTCGTGGGCGGGACCGTTTACATGAGTGAGCCCGTACTTATTTCCCATCATTCCTTTGTTTACGCTCTCTCCTGCTAGCTTACAGCCTCTCAAAGCCCCAACCTAACATTACCGGAGCAACAGATAGCCTTCTGATTATAGTTTATAAAATCAGAAGATATAAAAGAATTTTTTTGTCAGCTGTCAACCATTTGAATAAATAAATACTCAGATGCAATATTGAGCTCTCTATCTATCTATCTATCTATTACATACATGTCCTCCATCATTAGAAAAGCATGTTAAAAACCCAATTTTCATTGAAGTGGGTCATTAAACACGTTGAACGCTCTAGTTTTTCCCATGTTGGAGTCTGGCTGATTGTGATTATCCCTGTGCCATCCTGCACTTTAACATTGGGAGGGGGTCATCTAGACCACTCAGAGTCTAGACAGTGTGCTAAACTCTTTTTCTTCAATGACGGTGATCTTCACTGGTGTCCATGGATTAACATATGAAATCTTTCCACCTTGATCCACCCTTTGTCAAGGTAGAGAGAACACGTCAATGGAAGGATCGGGTCATCTGGACCCCATAGGATAGCAGATTAGTTCAAACCGGTGTATTCAAATCAGGTTGATCTGGAAAGTAATTGGTTTGTGTGTACTTTTCTGAATGGTTACTTTAGCAGTTTAAATACTTATTGCCTACAATTAATCAAAACAGTATTTAGATTATTTAAAGGTAATTTCTTGATTTGCTATCTGTTCAAATGAATCAACATTAGGATGACAGACTGTCCATTTCTTTTTAGGAGGGCAAACCTAAAAAGAAACAAGCATATAATAAACAAAAATACATTTCCTGCAGTGTGTATTTCGACATTTCATCCTAAAAGATTCCATCTAGGAAGTGGGTTTTTTCGTTTTGTTTTTTTTTAATCTGGAATGTGTCTTTAAGGCTCTCTGCTCCTGCTGGGTGTCGCTGTTTTTTAAGGGGTAAATCGACCTGACCAAGGCCGGATGTCCTCTCTGTACCCTCCCCGGACCACCGTGGTGTGCAGGTGTCGGCCCCACCAGGAGACGGAGCATCACGCCTCCGTACCGCCGGATGATCGGAGGCAGAGCCCCGGCGGAGGAAGGCAGATGTTGTCCGCGGCTCCGAGAGGCTGCCTCTGCGGGTTCCTCCTCCAGGCGGCGACCGTAAGATGCGCCGGGGCGGGCCGGGGGTCCTGGTCGGCCTAGCAGAGCTCGGCGGCGGCTGTCGTTCCGTACTTTGAATCGCAATTATTTCCAGGTCACGATCGCTGTTTCCTTCGCGGCTCGTTCGCTCTGAAAATGGCCGGAGATGGCGGCGCTCTGAAGGATATCAATGAGATTAAATCGCAGTTCCGGACCAGGGAGGGCTTCTACAAGCTGCTCACCCTCTCCGATTCGCAGCAGCGGGGCGGGCTGCCGCGGGGGCCGTCCGCCGGAGCCACGCTGGGCCCCGGAGCGGGCACCGCTCAGATCCCCGGCGGAGGGGTCGCGGTTTTGCAGGGGCCCGGGGCTGCAGCCGCCGCCGCTGCGGCGGCGGTCGCGGCGTCCGCCTCCTCCAATGCCGCCTCCAACAACTCCCCGACCGGCTTCCTGCCGCCGGTCCGGGTCTCTATGGTGAAGCTGCAGCCCGAAGACCCGGGCGAGGAGTCGGAGCGGGTGTGCTTCAACATCGGCAGGGAGCTGTATTTCTACACCTACACCAACATCAAGAAGGTAAGCTGCCGCCGCGGACACCGGGCTTAGCCTAGCCTGCTATCCCGCTAACGCGGCGCCTCCGCCGGCCTCAGCTCCGTCATGCTCGCCGCCCCGCTGGAGGTGCTGGCGGTGAAGGATGAGGAGGTGATGCTGGAGGAGGTTCATGTAGCCGCATGTTAACGCGGCTCTGCCGGCTCCAGGTCTGAACACTGCAAGGTGAATTATTTATCACTTTATTGACGCGCTGAGAT
This sequence comes from Oryzias sinensis, assembly GCA_037389245.1. Lineage (NCBI taxonomy): Eukaryota > Metazoa > Chordata > Actinopteri > Beloniformes > Adrianichthyidae > Oryzias > Oryzias sinensis. The sequence goes on from CM074488.1 coordinate 4,225,965, forward strand.
AACCTTAGCGGTGCCCTCTGCCGCAAAGACCTTCCTGTGTGTTCAGTGCAGCGGGGGGGGAAAGAAATCCCATTTTTGGCATTTTTTGTTTTTCAGGAAAAGGCCCAAATGTTCTCAGATATTTTCCAGACACTGACACTGAAACTGCACAGGTGTCGTATATCACTTCTAAATAATCTCAAATAATCCTAAATTTTGGGCCAAATTAAGATTTTAAATTGATTTTTACCTTCATCAGTTTAAACTGAAATAATCCCATCATGTTTTAAGTTTATTGTGAAGGAATTTTACCAGGGGCAGAGCTACAGGGGGGCAAGGGGGGCTGCTGCCCCACCCAGCAAAAAGCTTTGCCTAGTGCTGACTGTCATGCAATGAATTTATTGCACAATTATTATTTTGAGTTGCAATTATTCTTATTCTGAGAGACTTTCCTTTAAATTCATGAGGTCACAGTAAAGGTCAAATTACAACAAAAACTGACTTCATGAAGATTTCCTAATATAACAGACTTCCAACTTTTACATTTTTTCATTTGTGATGCTCTGCCACAGAATTTGGCCAACTTTTGTTTAAATCTGCTTCAATTAAATAAAGTTCTGTTTTAACCATTGCTGCATTTTATTCGTTTTCTTTCGGCTCATGCTCTATTCATAGTTTGCAGCAGAGGTTCTGTGGTTTCTTTCTTCTAAATAAACTGTTCTTGTTTTGTCGCTGTGGTTTACTGCAACATTCAACCTGTTAGCTGAAGTTCCCCAGAGCAAACCGTTTGCAAAGAGGGTCCGATTTCATGAAAATGTGTGAGGGTCAGCATTTTTGGAATGCAAATTAATTATTTAATGTTTTATTGCAATGGCATACTTTTTATTTATAAAACAGAAATGCATCTAAATTCATTTTTACCTAAATTACTGTGAATTTCATAAATGAAGACCAGAAATAAATAAGTTTGTCTGGGGAAAAAAATCCTTTCGTTAACACAAAATCTTGGTTACTGTTAAATATTACACATTATTCACCTCTAAATGCTCAATGTTAACTTCTACATTTAAACCATGTGTACAGGAAACTAACACAAATAGTTACCTTTTTTCCTGAATTACTGTGGTTTTTAGATCACAGATATAAATACATTTGTATTTCTTGTTTGGCCCTAAAGGCTCTGAAGGTTAAGCCGCCACAGGATGTTGTCAACGTAATTTATCCAACTGCAATCCAGAAATCATAGACCGGGATTTGGACATGCCTTTACAGAGTCTAAAGCTATAGAAACACCAGGGGCCTGTTTCAGAAAGGAGGTTAAGTGTAAACTCTGAGTGCGTTAACCCTGAAATCAGGGAAACCCTGGGTTTTCCGTTTCAGAATGGGAGGTTTGTTAAACCACAGAAAGCAGAGTAAGTCAAACCCGTTTCTGAAAGAGAGGTAACTTTTACTCGGAGTCAGTATCCATGGTTACTTATGCTGTGAACCTAACCTGGTCGGGAGCAGGTTTTATCCTCTAAACTCAAGGTTTCTGCCGGTCCCCTCCCCTTTTTAAAGACGAAGCGGTATGTTTCGCTTTAACCTTCATCGCCCACATTTCCGTCACACAAAGACGGTCTAAGTGACAAGAATGGCTTGTTCTTTTTTGGAGGACCGAATAGACGAGGAGGCTGCATTAATTCGTAGAGAATTATATTTACCTCGTACGAGGATTTTGAGAAGACTCGATTTTTTGTCATTTCCCCATACGTTTATGTTTGAGCGTTACCGTTTTTTGTTGCAGTCAATTACATATATACAATGAAAACAACATTAGATATGTATTGCTATGTAGATGTTTCATATGTCAAATATTGTCAACAAAGCCTACATCCATGACATGCTTAAATTTGACCTAATTGAATTATGTTTTTATACTTTTTAGCTGCTGCCATGTTCTTTTAATTCCTGCAGGATTGCATCTACATGAAAATGAAATCAGGGACATTGAATTAGATTAATGCAGTGGTTCCCAAACTTTTTCTGCAGGGCCCCCCTTTCTAAAGATTAGAATATTTTCGAGCCCCCCCACACTGACACAAACATACAAATCCTTTTGTTTCTAAACTCCACCGCGCCTTATAACATGTGGTTAATGAGAAATCTTTCTCTGAACGGTAGAATTCTGTTATCTAAAGCTGAAGGAATCTCTAGATCTGTCTATGTGTCTCTGTCTTTAGAAATGCCAAAACACATCTGTAACCTATTAAGCAAAACATTATTTGATTTTATTTGGAGGTAAAAATGTCATTACTTAAGGAAAAATGTTTTGTGTAACACCAGAAAACCTGGTGGCATGGATGTATTAACCTTTGAAACTTTAGACAACTCTTTTAAAATAAAGTGGTTAAGTAATTTATTGAAAGGGGAAGACAATATCTGGAATGCATTTCCCAAATATATATTTGACACAATGGGAGGCATTAAATTCTTGCTAAAATGTAATTATAAAATTGAAAAATTACCCACAAAACTTTCAAACTTTTACAAAGAAGCCCTGCTGGCCTGGAAACTCCTTTATAAACATAATTGTTCTCCAACAACTTGTTGTATTTGGAATAACAGTAATGTACAATACAAGAATAAATCACTTTTTTCCTAGATGGTATGATAATGATATTGTTTTAATCAGACAACTTTTCAATTCTCATGGACATCTTCTGACGTCTGAAGAATTTCTTTTAAAATTCGGTATTCCTGTTCCACCCAGAGAATATGCAATAGTGTTAGATGCCGTTCCAACCAGTCTGCTTCAACTGTTTAAAGGCATTTATAACATAAGTCAATTAAGAACCCAGACAATTTTTTTGGACAATGTGGATATTTGTGTTCATTCAGTTTCCAATAAACAAATAAGAAATCTTTTACATACCACAACCTTACCTGCTGGGAGGTTTTACTGGGAATCCAAATTTGTGGACATAAACTGGACTTATGCTTGAACTATTAGCAATAAATACTGTCTAAATAAGAAAATAAATAGGTGTCCTTCAAAATATTGCATTTTATATATCCTACCAAAAATTTGAGTAGATTTGTTGGACATGGTCCTGTTTTGTTCATTCTGTGGAACTCAGGAGGAAACTATTTATCATCTGTTTGTGGACTGCAGACAAATAAAAATGTTTTGGATTGAAGTGGGAAACTATATTGGAAATATAACTACACAAACTGTTACATTTTTAGATAAAGACATTATTCTGGGTTACCTTAATGTCAAAGTAGACAAAGATTGTATCTTCTTTACACAATTGTTTTTATTATTAGCAAAATTCCATATCCATAAAGCCAAATGGTCAAACTCCAAACCTAAATTCCAGCAGTTTTTGAGTGAAATCAATCAGTAATGTACCATTATCAAACATCTGCAAAACCAAAAAACAATTCCAACTAATTTAATTTTTGAAAGATTTAAAATTTATTAAACCCCAAAGATTTTTGAAGGAATAATTCTTTTTTCTCTTATGTTGTATATCTATGTGTATATATTTATATACTTTTTGTTTTATGTTTTATATTTTTCTGCAATATGTACACATTTCAATTCCCCCTGAGACATTCACATTGTTATTGTATTATGTTGTTTGTCTATAAAGTATGAAAAAAAACTCCACCGCGCCCCCCCTGCAATACCTCTGCGCCCCCCCTAGGGGGCGCGCCCCCCAGTTTGGGAACCTCTGGATTAATGTAACAATTACTTTTTGGAATCACAATTTTCTAGCACTGCTTACTTTCTTAATCCCATATAAACCTATACCACTTGATCAATACAAGGGTAGTGTTGCAGCGTGTGTGTGCTGAGCGGGGTGCGATCCACGAGAGACAAGGGGAGGGGCGATTGCTGGTGCAGATGCGGGGGGGGGGGGGGGAGCGGAGGTGTGTGCGTGGGATATATTGTGTGTTCGGAGGACGGAGCACTTAGTTAAATAAAGAGAAGGTGTCATTCCCAGAATAACTGTTTTGGAGTCATTCTTATTCCGCTCTAGAGGTTGAGGGTTTCGAACGGGAAGTGAACCCCGAAGGAGAATTCCCTTCAGCCCTGAAGGAAATCTCCCCTGCGCTTCTGACCACGGTCGGAAAGACGAGAGAAAAGAAAGAAGTCTTCGCGCAGCGAAAGGTTCAACAGTAGACAAAAGTTCACTTTTAAAAACACAATTGCATGTATTAATATTAAAATGACCAACGTTTGCTAGAGGGGAAGGTTAACAAAAATGTCCTCTAAACATTACCGACGTTAAAGGCATTTTTCCCCAGATTGGTTCTGTACACTATGCAGCATTTCATGCAATTACACCAGGAATGACACTTCAAAAGTACACCTAAATATAGCCATTTTTTATTTCACTCCTTACGCTATTTAAAAAGTTATTACAGCCAATATTTATAACAATGATTTAAATGCAAACTTAGGCATTAACTTGAGCAGCTATGTTTTCCACGCTAACTGTCTCTGTTTTGCAGATGCAGCGGTGTTGCTTTTCTTCTGGAATATGTGCTCATATTCACTGTAACTCTGCAGCAGCACGTCAAGTTCAGCTGGAGAAAAATACGCAGACCTCTTTTTTTCACGGTTGCCATGGTGACTCGTGATATCTGCACTCCATTGATAATGGCTTCTCATAGTCGCGGTGCGCACGCTCACCTCCGAATCAGTCCACTCAGAGTTGATTGACCTAACGCGGATCAGCTGCTCTGAAACTGAAAACTCAGAGTTGTTAATCTCCCGATTGACCAACTCAGAGTTCAAGTTTAACCTCAGAGTTGGTTGAACCTCCTTTCTGAAACAGGCCCCTGGTGGGTCACATGTTTGTGGGCGGAGACATTGGGTGGTGTTAACTCACCTGTGGTTTGTCCCCATGTAAGATAGAAGGGGGGGGGGGGGGGGGGCTGGGTTGTCTTACTTTTTGTTGATCGCTTTTTTGCTGTTTCGCTTTTGTGCTTTCTTCTTGATTCTTTGCTTTTTTCACTTTTTGATCACAATATAATAAGTGGATTTAATTACCTTTTTCACTATTAAAAAGTATGCAAACTTTGTTATGCTTCATGTTTTTTTTTGGGAGCGCGTCACTCAATAACCGGACCCAGCATCAGCCTCTCAGCGACTCTATGTTTTTGAAGTCGCTACAATCATAATTCTGGCCGGAATTGTACGTCACCAAGTCTTTCATATATCGAAATAGAGCTGTGAAAGAAAAAGCCTGGAGCGACATTTGCACCGCTTTGACATTTCACACCAAGCTAGGCCTGCACAATAAATCGCAAATTTATCTGTATCCCGACATCAAGCTGTGCAATGCGCATATTGCAAAAGATAGTTACAATTGCGATAAATGGTCACCTTAAATGTGCTAAAACAATCTTATGGCAGCTTGAAGGATTTAATGAATCAAATAAATCCCTTTATGCATTTGACCAATCGGATGGAGCTCTTTTATGTTAGATGCTTGCCTCCTTTGTAGACAAGGGTCATTTGGAGTATAATCTATGTTTTGTTGACTCTCGTTTAAATTAAACTTGCAGTGAAAGGAAAATGATGTTTTTGGTTGTTTTTCTAGTTGTTTATGCATCGCAAGTTATCAGAATATTGATCATTAACATCGCAATTCGCTGCTTTTCCTCATATCAAGCAGCCCTACACCAAGCCTTTACTAACTATAGGTGGCGGACATGTGCAATTAAACGGTAGAAGAAGAAGCCCCTCCATGCTTGTCCTGTGTGAACACCACGGGGTAAAGGGGTGTTTTGGGTTTCCGGCCCTCTCGTGATGCTACACAAGGTTTTCGGGCTCTACGTACTGCCTTCCTAAACGCTCATCTTATGTTGGCTTTAAAGATGCAAGATTTCACTGTTTTACATCTTTTAATCCACAATAATTTTTGCTGTCCCTTATCAAAAAGTACTACACTTGAAGTTTATTTTGTATACTGGAATATAGCAATTATAGGCATACTATAGAGCATGTACATGTAGATTAGGAAGTAGACTAACTAAATACTTCTTGTGATTAAATTAGAAACTTCTACGTTTATGACATATCGATTAGTATATAAAAAATAAACTTCAAGTACACTGCCTCACTTTTAGTGATGGACTTGTGTGATTTTGTTCATTACGTCTTTTTAGAAACTAAGAGTTTGTCTTCTTCAGTCCTTGCTCCTGTGGTTTGGTTTAGGTTTATAAACGGTTGTTTCTCCTGCTGCTCTCCTGCAGGCTGTGGATCTCAGTAAGCCCATAGATAAGAGAATCTACAAGGGCACGCAGCCGACGTGTCACGATTTCAACCAGTACTCGGCCACGGCGGAAAGCGTGGCGCTGATCGTGGGTTTCTCGGCCGGGCAGGTCCAGTATCTCGACCCCATCAAGAAGGAAACCAGTAAGCTCTTCAACGAGGAGGTGAGATGTTTGCTTTGCTTCTTGCTGTGTGTGATGCTTTAGCCCCTCATCAGCCGCTTATAAATTTAGAAGGATGAGGGTGTTTGTGTGCAGGACTGCGTGAAGACTTCTTGGTATTTGCGTTCCGCCTCCTCGCTCGAGTATTTGTTTTTTCTTTCGAGGACTGAGAGGAGCCCAGGAAGAAATGATGAAACTTCTCCCTGTCTTCTTGTTTTCCCCCCAGAGACTGATCGACAAATCAAAGGTGACGTGTCTGAAGTGGCTCCCCAAGTCGGAGAACCTGTTCCTGGCCTCCCACGCCAGCGGCCACCTCTATCTCTACAACCTGGACCACCCGTGTGGCACCACGGCCCCGCAGTACTCTCTGCTCCGTCAGGGCGAAGGCTTTGCCGTCTACGCCTGCAAAACCAAGACGCCGCGAAACCCATTGTTGCGGTGGGCTGTGGGCGAGGGAGGCCTGAACGAGTTTGCGTTCTCTCCAGACGGCGTCCACGTGGCGTGCGTGGGCCAGGACGGGTGCCTGCGTGTCTTTCACTTTGACTCTATGGAGCTGCAGGGCGTCATGAAGAGCTACTTTGGTGGGCTGCTGTGCGTGTCTTGGAGTCCAGACGGGAAATTTCTCGCCACTGGAGGGGAGGATGACCTGGTTACCGTGTGGTCGTTTGCTGAAAGCCGCGTGGTCGCAAGGGGCCACGGCCACAAGTCTTGGGTAAACGTGGTGGCGTTCGATCCCTTCACAACGTCTTTGGAGGACGAGGAGCCCATGGAGCTCAGTGGCAGCGAGGAGGACCTCCACCAGGGGGCGCCAAATAACTCCATGCACTTTGGCCGGGTTCGAACAAGCAGCACGCTGTCGCGGCTTTCTCGGCACAGCTCTAAAGGTGGCGGTTCGTCGTCAGTCACGTACCGGTTCGGCTCGGTGGGGCAGGACACCCAGTTTTGTCTGTGGGACCTGACGGATGATGTTTTGTACCCCCGCCTGCCGCTGTCCCGGGCTTTTACTAACACTTTTGGGCCTTCATTGCCCAACTCTGGGAGTGGTGGGGTCAACAGCACTTCTGTTGGGGTTGGTAGTGGAGGTGTTGAGGGACACCATCATCCTCCTAACACCAACACCGGCACCCCAAACCCACCCACGCTTCCCCTCCCGCTCCCACGTTCCTTGTCCCGCTCCAACTCTCTTCCTCACCCTGCGGTTGCAAATGCCTCCAAGAGCCAAGGCGCTCCCGAGGGTGGAGGAGGAGGAGGGGTGGGAGGAGGAGGAAGCAGCGGCAGTGGGGGTGGGAACACCACGCCGTTTAGCATCGGCCGCTTTGCCACCCTATCCCTTCAGGAGCGCAAGTCGGACAAGTCTGGGGGCAGCGGCGGGGTGGAGAAGGAGCATAAGCGCTACCACAGCTTGGGCAACATCAGCAAAAGCAACGACAAGATCAACGTGGCGCCCCGGTGCAACCGACTGGACGGCGCCAAGGTCCTAGGCACCACCCTGTGCCCGCGTATGCACGAGGTGCCGCTCCTGGAGCCCCTAGTCTGCAAGAAGATTGCACATGAGAGGCTGACAGTCCTGGTGTTCATGGACGACTGCATCATCACAGCCTGCCAGGAGGGACTTATCTGCACCTGGGCCCGGCCGGGAAAATCGGTAACCCTCTAAAATCTACCTAAATTTCATTCTGCATTTATCTTTTTAGAATCATGCAACATTAAATTCACATGAAAAAAATATACGTAATTAAAATTAAAATGCAAAGAGGGGATTGCATTTTCATTTTCACATCCACCCTGTGAATAGTGTCGCATAATTCAATTCGATTTCCAGAGGGGAGGCGGGGTGATGACGTCAGTGCTATCTCCGTGTGTCCGGCTGCTAACAGACACATTGGTTCGTCCAATACCCCCCCCCCCCCCACCACCACCACCACCACCAAGCTTTTTTTCTTCGGGCCGGCAGCCGCTTTCGCATAGTGGAGCGCAAAGCCCCGTGACCCGGAGCTCCCGAAGGCGGAAGTGCTGTTACGATCTGAGAAACCATCATAACAATTTGTGTTTCCAGTGGTGTCCAGAACAAAATAAGGGCTGATGTCATTCCCACATATTTACATCCGAGATGCTCATTGCCCCTTCAGAGTTTTAAGTACCTCCACGGCTAATGTTTGAGGCACATATTAGCCTAATGCTAACCCGTCTTTTAGGGTCCTCCTTGCAGCGGAGAAAAAAGCACTGACCGCACGGATTAAAAAAAAAAATGAGCAAGCAGGCCCTGAATAATAATCACAACATAGAACATCGTCTCCTGCAGCTTGGCGCTGAATTTGCTTTACGATAACAGCTGAAGCCCCATCAACAGCTATAGCAGATTTCGCCATGCTAGACGTTTGCTGGTTGGACCAACACGCACTAAGCGCGAAGCTGAGTGTTGAGTCAAAAAATGCAGCTTCATTTGGAAAATGAAAAAGCAATTCTGGTTTTGACTTTAATTTTTAATTATGATGAACCTCAAATGCTTAAAGCAGTACTGAAAAAATTGATTTAATAGTAGTCCAAAAGTAATCTGGGTTATTAGTGACGTGTTAAACTGTTTTCTCTGGCGCCATCTGGTGGGGGTAAACTGCCACTACAGAAAAGTCCGACTGCGTTAAGAATGTGAGCCGTTTCCCCACAGAAAGTGGGCCAGAACCTTTTAAGGGTGGACGTGAAACAGCTCGTGCGATTTAAAAATAAAACAAAGCATTTTTATATGTTTTCATTTCTGTATTTTATTGTTATTATTTTGAATTACAGATTTTAAAATTAAAAAACACGACAAAGTAATTTTTTTGTGATTTCCGCAACCACCTTTTATTATATTTGTTTATTTATTTATTTTATTGATTGCAATACACTTCCATACGTTCTTGTTCAGAGCTAATTTCAATCAATGCATGACATTTCCATTTGACTAACCAACAGAAAGTGTAAAATGTCACAAAAAGTGAACGTTTGTTTTTAGACTTGCCAGAGTTCCTCCACAGGAGAGCTTTAAAAATTAAATAAGACCACCAGAGGAAACACACAGGTCAGGTCATTTGTTGTTTGTATCTGAATCCACTTTAGTTAATCAAAAAGTGAACATAAAGAATTTTTTAAATCAACAATGAAAGTTCTAGTTTAACATACATTTAAAAAAGTTAAAAGAGAAAAGAAATAGGATAAAAGAAAGACAGGTGCTGTGATTCCATCATCTTTCTGTCTGAGGAGAATCCAAGGATTTCATCCACAAATCTCTGAGCTCCCAAAATACTGTTGAATGTTTTGTGAGGATCTGTTTGTGTTAATTTCTGGTTTCTTTTGTCTCAGAACTTGACAGCACAGAATGGGAACTCCCCGAGTGGCACCGTGGTATAGCTGGAGGAGAACATTTGCACCGATTTACCCCCCACACACACACACCTCCTTCATCATGGACTTTCCTGACTGATGCAGTCTCCTACAAAAGTTCCCACGGAACCCCCCCTTAAACCTGCGGTGTGACTCTGCTTTCTGTGAAGCCGAAGAGGGAAACTTTTCCTGAAGCATAAACTTAATCAAGAAACTAATTTGCTTTATTTGTTTTAAACTTCCACTCCGATCATTTTTTAATCTTTTTTCAAAAGGCGTTCCCAGTGGTCTTTTAAAAAACGATTATGCCATTTTTTTCACCAAAAACAGGAAAAACCTTTGACGTTTTCTAGGACATAGTTTCTGCTTAGCGGCAGGAGTTCAATTCAATTCAATTTTATTTGTCTTGCCCAAATTCACAACAACAGTCATCAGGCTTCGTACCGGTAATTATAAAGTGAACATACAATCAATAGGATCATAGATGTTGGCACAGAGCAACCCCGCCTCCCCCTTCCCATCACCTAAGACTTAAAGCATCGGCAACGCCTGTTCAAGCGTTCACTTTTAATTAAAAATTCAATGTAAAAGCACTTTTCCAGCTTCTTTCAAAACTTTCACGTTCACGCACAAAAAAATGCGGCCATTTAACTCAAGTTGCTAGTTAAACCAGGTCCAACTTCACGTATAGCTTCCCTTTTAATTCATGAAAGTGCCAAATGTTTAAAAATAGTCTGCTCCTTATACTCAGATATGCTATAATAAGCTTAATTTTCTTTATATATATATATATATCCGTCATTAAAATGCCACAAAAAAGTTTAAAAACACGTTTTTCATCAGAGTGGGTCTTTTAAAAATGTCAAGTTTTTCGTAAATATTTATCTTTTCTTTTTTGACCTTAAAAAACGTTTCTGGGTTAGAGTCTCCCTCCTCGGCACAGATCCCCCCCCCCCTTCCTCCCTGCAGTAAGTCTGGACCCTCTGAAGGAACAAAGCGCCCCCCCAACACCACCACCACACCCTGCAAAAGCCACGGCCACTGTATTTAAGTTATTTATTTTATCACAAGACTGTAGTAATTTATACTGTAAATGATGAAAATACTCTATAAATAGACGAGCAGAAGAACTTTGCAGCAGCGAACATGAAGATTATATGAAGATGCTTCTATTGTACATAACTGCTATAACACGAGTGTCTGCTGCCTTAAGGAGCGGGAAGATGTTTTCATTCGGCGTGATGGTCTGTCAGCGTGTCCGGGATCGACCCCCCCCCCCCTAAAGAGGCAGAGCACCAACAAACACTCTTACACATTCCAGAGTAGTTCACAAACACAGTCCTGTTCTGCTGTAGCATCTTATTTATGTGTCTTGATTTCCTGTTGCACCTGACTTGCCTCTTGCAAGAATTTGCACATAAAATAAATCCGCAGTCCAACCTGATCTGCCAAAAGTGACGTGTCTGTCTTCCTGTTTGACTGGATCCAGCAGTTGTAGATCTGGGTTCACCCCCACTTTAACCCTTGTGCTATCTTAGGTGACCCCACCCTTGCATTGACGTGTTTTCCTTGCCATGATAAAGGTGGAAAAATTTAATGTAATCCATGGACACCAGTGTAGATCACAAATCATTGAAGAACAAAGGTTCAGAGCACTGTCTAGTGGGTCTAGATGACCCAACTCCCAATGTTTAAGTGCCTAGGATAGCACAAGGGTGAACCAGATGTCGATTTGTTTGAAAACTTTATTTAAACAATTGTGCACACACTTTTTTTTAACCACACAACAGAACTAAAAGGAAAGTCTCATAATGATTCCTAGGGAGAATGTCATCATAGCAACCATGCAAAAATCAGGCCAGTAGAGCTGCCAAACATCTGCAGCCAATAATAAATGCCGTTACACAGATTCCTCACGGCGGAAGATGATGAATTCTCTTGAAAGAAACCAGATTTTTCCTTTGTGGTGGCGCCACCGTGTGTTTAAAAAGGAAACACTATAAATAATATTTTTGCTGACCAATTAAAGTTATTAAAAATGTTTACATTCAATAGTTTTCCCATGGTAACCTACCAACAAATATACCTAAAAAACTCTCAAACAGCACCTGGTTGCACCACACTGCTCTTAGTTAAAGCCTGTTGATGTTGATGTTGACGACCAAAAAGCTGGTACCTAAGGAAAACTTAAAAGTGTAGTTTTCAGCAGAGAAAAACATTTGCCAGATGTGTTTACTAAATCTAAAGTGCGGTTGCTATGGAGCCTTTGCCTTCATTTTGACCTAAATGAAGACACTTTCATGCATGTCGGTTCGTCGACTTAATCGGAAGAAACGGCTGTCTAAAGCTTTTGTTCTGTGGTTTGCTCACCAAAATAAAAGCTTATAATTATCATGTATCTCGCATCCATTCAATGTAAAAATAAAATAATCAGAAATTAAAGATGTTGCTAGCGGAACACATCTCATTTATAATGTTAAAGATGTGGATGAGGCCGGCAGAAACAATGGTTGCTAAGCAAAACGGGAAATTTTAATGTATAACTGATGCTACCACGGTCTCTAGTGGCTAGTGGGGTGGCCATGTGTCGGCCCCCCTGGTCACCTCCTGGTGGCGCCACTGTCAGGTGGTGAACATGCTCTGTGCTCTCGGTGAGCTGACGGTTTCTTCCTCCACGTTGTCTCCGCTTACAGACCACAGAGCAGTTTTTGGGACTGCTGGAGTCCACTGCTTCTGTTACCGAGCTGTCCTCAAGACGTTGATGCGGGCTCTGTTGTCATAGCAACTGCATATCTGAAAAACGCCACTTGGGTTCAGGACCAAATCGATTGCTTCATCAGAAGATAAAAAAACAATTACTGCCTGATATAAACCATTTTTGGAGCAAAAATGTCTCTTATTGCTATTGGAGAATGGGCTTAACACACATTTAGTCAGAAAAAATTTGGTTTTTTTAATCTACAAATAGGTTTCCACAATGGTCCTTTTTAAGTAAAAGTCCAAACGTTTGTAATCATACAAAACATTTTTAACCTTTAAAAAAAGGAAGGAAATTCTCTATTGGACTGAACTTTTTTCAGTGATATCACGCGTTATTGACAGGAACGTGAGCCCAAACCCTCTGAGTGCCTTATTTGGAATTTTTCCCTATCAAAATCTCAAAGGGACTCCCTCGCCTTTATGACTCTTCTTGCTAGGAGATTAATTCTGTTAAAGTGGAAATCTCCACACTCCCCATCATCGTCGCTGTGGCTCAAGGATGTTCTACTTCCTCAAGTTGGAAAAGATAAGAATGACGTTGAATGGTTCCTATGATAAATTTGAACAACACCATTATTCCAAACGACACAGCAAGTACAATTCTATTCTTTTCCAGACTAAATCACTTGTTCTGAGGGCTCCCCTTTGCCTGATTTTATCCCATGGATGTGATTACTTTTTACTTATTTTAATCTACTCTTCTGAGAAATCTGGGCATGTGTTAAGTTACAATTGTTGAAACCTATTATATTTTCGAAAGCTTTACGAGAGAGGGTTGGTGCAGGTTTGTGTGTATCTTTTTGTTGTTGTTTTTGTTTTGTTTTCAGCTCTTTTATTTAATAAAAAATATTGTGCAAAAGTACCTTTATTTCAATGATTTTATGAAGATTTTGTACAATTTCTGCATAAAACAAATAAAGTTTGAAAAAAGGAAGGAAATTCACATTTTTTAAGATTGTAGATAAAAAAACAAATCCACAAACTATTCAATAAATTCATAAATTGTAAAACAACTTGTAAAAGTTTAAAGTTATGGTAATTGATATGTAATTCCATACATCAGATGTCATTAAGTGGGGAGGTTCCTCCCACATGTTGAGCATAAGTGAGTTGAACAGTAGAATTAAAATAAAATATTTATATTAAGTTCAGTGTGAAGGTTTTTTTTTTATTTCGCTTTAAATTAGTTTGGAAAAAAAGTGAATCTATGCTAAAGCTGTGCAAACGTGTGGAAACATGAAGATGTTTTAAAAAATAAACGTTTTTTTTCTGGTGATGTCCGCGGATGTTTTGCATGTGGCTCAGGCCCGGGCCCTCCAGTCTGGTCCTGAGGGGCCTCTGCTTTGCATATTTCATTTATTTATCTGCACAAACACCTGCTTAAAAGCTGTCATTAACAGACTTATGTAGGCACTCAGAAACACAACCGTCTGGTTTAATTCTGTGGAGTTTATTTTATTCCAGATGTTGCTAGATGTTTCCAAACTCTGGTCAGACAGTAACCAATGTTTTAATTATTTTGTGTCTCAACATCCCAGATTCAAATCCGGGTTTACTTATTGTCAGGTCTGTGCAGAACAAAGGATTGAATCAGATGTTAGAGCAGAAAAATAATCACATCAAGCAGGAATTCTTCAAGATTAAAAAACAGTAACCTGGACTATTGCTGTCATTGAGAATGATGAGTATTATGAGAATGAACATTTTACTCATTCGTGTGTGTATTATGTGCTTTGAAACACTGTTTGGTTCTGAACTTCCTTCGTCTGAGAGAACCTCAAAACCAGTTGGAAAGACAATGACCTCAATTGGACAAATGGTAAATAAGAGGTCTAAGTGTATAATTATTCTGAATCTGCTGTAAAAATGTTTTGAATTATGAGTGTGTGTGAATGTGAGAGAGAGGGATTGTTTCACCTACCAGATAAAAAAAAAAAAACCTTATAGTTAAATAAGCCGTATTCTCAACCTTTTCTGTCCATTTCTAACTATACTGTAGTAATGTAAGCTTGTAAAAACAACAGAAAACCTTATTTGTTCAGCTCTACATAATTAAAGCACAAAAAAAGGCAAATGTTCACATATTGTTGTTTCTATAAATGATAAATTACATGACAATTTAATATTATAGCCGTCTTAGCAATAGAACACATTGAACTGTGGAGGCCCTTGGGGTTTGTTGGACCCCCAAGATACCACAAGGGTTACAGGCAAATGTACAAAAGTTAAATCTGCAACTATGATGCTGGATAAACCTGAAAGATTAAAGCCACACACACAAAACAAACAAAAAAACATATAAATAAAAAATAAGATAATTAAAAACTCAAATAATAATTATAAATATAAAAAAGATTAAAATACAAATAACAAAAAAATCAAAAAACTATTAATTCTACAAATCCAAAAAAGCAAAAGTGGAGAAATATATGAAATACAACAACAACGAAACATTACAAGCGAACAAAAAAAGAATATAAAAAGAACTTATGGGATAATTTAATGTCGCCTTTCTCTTAAGACATAAACAGGAAGTGACGTTTACCAGGGAGGGGGCGCGGCACCACAACGGCAACCTCGGTTCGATGCGAGAGGGGGGAGTCACCCCAAAGAAGATGACAAACACCGGAAACGACCCGTTTAACTAAATAAAAGTCCTAAATAAAGGCCCCAAAGACTACAGCCTACTTTTACGTGTTTTTCCCCTTAAAGATTGAGTCCACTCAAAAATGTCTTAACTTAAATTTATAACCACAATTTGTTTAGCTTTGTTGTTTTGGGAAAAAATACTCTGAGAAAGGATTATATTTATTTAAATATTCTAAATTCCAAGACACATTGTTCTTCTTTCTTTTCGGTTTTCCCTTCCACAGCAAATCAGCTTTCTCCGTCCAACAAATCCCAAGACACAGTAATTCACTCAAGTTGGTTGTGTATAAGTTTATTAGTGCTTGCAAATGTAACTTTCTACATTTTAAACGTCTTCAATTTAAATTTTAAAGCTGAAACTGGAAATATTTTTGAGATTCTGAAGCAACTAATATCTGCCCAAAAAAATCTCCCATCAGGAAGCAGATTATTCAAACACTTATTTTGAAGGACCAAAGCGGAAGTAGTTGATCCAAATAGTTGTTGATCTCGTGCGTGGTCAGTAATCGTCCTGTTTTTGTGTCACAAAAACGACAGAAAATACTCGACAGAGTGGCTGCTTGGAGTCCCCTTCGAGCATGGAGAAAGAAGACGAGACCGTGGCGGTCAAAAAGTGAGTGTCTCTTTAAACAAATGCGGTTTAGTTGTTGAACGAAAATCGTGGTTCTCCGTCGAGACGAGAGTCAGAGTGTGTGGTGGGCGCGGAACGGCGGATCCGCGCGCGGCCGCAGGAAGCAGCAGCTGTGGCCGCTGATCCGCTGCACTGACCGTCGCCTTCCCATCATCTCTCTGTAGGTTATAGAATAACCTTCAAATACAGTCAAGCGTTACTTTTTATTTATTAATCTTTAATTGGTTGCTGTAGCGGGGGATTTTCAGCCAGTTAAGGTTTCTGCCTCTGCATTTTTCAGACCACAGTAGGATGCAAAAGATAACATTTAACCGATTTTCATTGGTTTTTAAAGCCTGTGCGACATTCTGTGGTTAATTGGCCTTGTGTTGTGATTTTGCGTAGCTGTTGTTGTCGCAGCCGCCATTGTCCTTAGATCGTTGGAGGCGGGGGGGCCTCATGAGTTCAGGCTGACCTGCATTATGTTGCACTAGCAAAGGTTTCTGCTCCAACTTTGTTCCCAAATTTAAAATGTCCTGCGAAATGAGGAAGCGAGTCTGCAGCTTCCTCTTTGCTCCGAGGACGATCATCTTTCTCTTCCATTTTAATAATAACCATGCTCTTCCTCAGTCAGTCTGCCTCATGTGTGATCCTTCATCCTCCACAGGCTGGAGGTTATCATTGGGCCATGTGCTGTAGTGTCTTGTCTGTCTGTCAGGTCAGCAGAGTTTGTTCTCTTGTTCACTCACAGCTAATAACAGCACACAAAACACAAACACAAATCAGCTGTTTATTGAGCAATAACACACAGTTGTTACAGTTTGTTCTCTGGGACATCGCGTCCTTATAAAACTCCTCCCAGCTGCCAGATATTTGGTTCTTGTTGTCATATGAGTGGGTTTGTGTGGCCTGCTGTACAGGACTGAGTGTACTTTAAGTAAGTTTCCCCTTCCAAATCCCCTGTGGCTTCTCTCATGTTCCGTTTTGATGTGTCACATGTGATTCTGTTGAGTTCAAGTTGAGTCATCCCTGTAGGTTATTGCAAAATCTAGTGGCAGAAGTTTCTTTAAAAAAGTGATGAATCCAAAAATTAGTTCCGAACAGACTCAGCAGTTTTTTAAAATGGAGTCAGAGTGACCGTCTGCAGCCGGAGAAAGTCGGAACGTCTGCAGCATAAACATAAAAAGCTGAGGGAAAAGAGAGGCGTGCAGAACACACGGAGTGCATAAAAGGACTGCTTTTTGGAAATTGTGACTTTATTATTATTTTTTGGACAATTAAGATCTTATCGCTCCCCTGGAAGATGAGCCGCTGATTTGGTTATCAGATCTTTAAAAATATTTGTCAAAATACACCCAATAATTGAGACATTTATACAGGCCTACAGTGAAAACATTCCTAAGGTTGTATCCGTCAAAAGTGGGGTCAACTCTATATGTCAAAGCAAAATGGGAAAAGGATTTTAGAGAGAAAATCTCAGAGATGTGGGACGATATGTGGAAAGTTCATCAAACCACAACGCAGTCACAAAAATGGCGAGACTTTGCTTGGAAAAACCAATTCAGATATTTTATAACACCACAAATCAAGGACAAACTAATTAAAACTCTGCAACTCTGCTGGAGAATTTACATGGATAAGGATTCAAATCAAACAAATGTTTTTGGGGAATGTGAGAAAATAAAGCTCTTCTGGGACACCATCCACTCTGCTATATGTGAAACACTGAGGTATGAGATACCCGAGCCTGTCTAGTGATGTATCTGGGTTACTTACAGGGAACTGTACATAAAGTGGACCAAAATCTAGTAAAAGCTCTTCTTTTGGCAGAAAAGAAAGCCAGAACTAAGAACTAGAAGGCTGAAGCCCCAACACATAAGCAATGGATGTATATCCAAACAATGGAGAGACTTATATACAAACTAAGAATGAAGGAAGAACAATTTATGAAGGACTGGGAAAATGGTATATATACAAAACAGGAAAAGTTATGACACATAGTGAACTTTGTGTTCAGTATCCTGGAAAGGGAAAAATGTCAACCTGACAAACTCTACGTACCTTCTTGTAATGATTTTTTCTTTGTTTTTCGTAAAATATCGACTGTTTTAATGCTTCTAACTTTGTTCATGTGTTTAAAAATAGTAAAAAATATTAGTATTAGTATAGTATTTTTGGAGATTCTGGGTTTGAACTCCTGATTCTGGGTGTTCACAGCTGAATCGCCGACGGGACAGGAGGCTTTTCTCTGACACCTGAAATGTTGCTCGGTGGAAGGAAAAACATTTGGTTTGACAAGATCTCGGAATTTAGAGGTGTAGTCAAAGAACGTGCGTCATTGGTCTGTTTGTTTCTCCTCTTCTTCCCTTCAGCCGTTTTTATGGCCCCTTAGATTCGTCGCTCGAGCCCCGGAAGGGGCCCTGACTCTGAAAGACGCATTCCTCCCTCAGCCCTGGAGCTTCCTCTGTAAAGGCTGCAGACTCTGAATTCTGCTGGGGCTGATCTGCTCAGTCCTTAGAACATGTCACTTCCTGCAGAGGTTTGGTTTGTTTTTCTAAAACAGGATTTGAAAAGCTCCACAGGCCGCAGAGTGGAAACGACCACATGTGTGTGTCTGTTTAAACTGATTTAGTGTGGAGAAAAATGCAGAGTTAGTTAGTTTGTTGACTTTCTCTGTCCCGGGCACACGCCGTTCCTCGACAAAATGAGTGTCCACTGGAACAGAGGCAGGCGGGTCTTCTGCAATTTGTTTTTCTCAGACGTGTAATGCAGTTGGACCTGAGGAACCACACTGCAGCTGCAGCAGGCGGTTAGGCAGCCATGAAAACAGGATTAGTGGGAGAAAAGGATTGTCTGTTCGTGGCAGTGAAGGTGCCGTATAAAGATCTGACCTTGCATCACCTAATATGTTTTTTTTTGGCACACAAGTTCCGACATGATGTGACGGGGAAAGAACTTTGACTGACCGCATTTATCTTGTTATCTGTAGGAACAGTCAAGTTGGAGTGGGCGTGTCAAATTTTATGAAGGAACATATTGTAAAACTGAACACAATGCTGCAAAAACAACTGCAGGTTCCTCACACACTGATTGGGATCCGCTGGGCCGCTCCTTCTCCTGCTTCCCCTGTCTGCCCTGAAGGACTTTCACCCTCAGCGGTCTCTGCTGAAGCAGTTATGTAGGTCAACAGGTTGTAGAGTTCATAAGCCCTCGCAGCATCGTGTGGGAGGGAATGAGGCAAGAGACTCTGAGCGGCGCTGAGATGGCATTCCTGAGCGCACACTCGACTTCACGTGAGCGCCGATCGCACGTGAAGGCGGCATGCTGATAGCATGACCACGCAGGATGGATGACATGCTGATCACATGACCACGCAGGATGGATGGCAGAGAAATCATTGCTGTGCCGCCTAAAATAATCTGAAGAGGACATTTGTCAAAGTTAGCAGTAGTTTCATTGATCTAAAAACTTTGGCTAGCAAGTATGTCAGTAGACCACTTCTGAGCTAGTTTAAAGTAATCGTGTTTTCCTGTGATAACACGAATCCAGATCCGCTTTAAAACGGCACTGGAGCTCGTTTACGGGCTCTGTTTGGATCTTGTTTCTGGTTATATATATTATTTTTAGTGGCTGTTGATGTTCTGTTAGACCAGGGGTCTGCAACCTGCAACGCTTAAAGGGCCATTTGGGTTTATTTCTCACTGACGTCGTCAACACAGTAACAGCCATGAAGTCTTAAATGGTAAATGGCGTATACTTATACCTACTTTCTACCTTCTTTCGAAGGCCCAAAGCGCTTTACAGTCACAGTCCCATTCACCCAGTCACACACACATTCACACACTGATGTCGGCTCCGCTGCCGAACACTGGCGCCAACCTCCCACCAGAGGCAAGGTGGGGTTCAGTGTCTTGCCCAGGGACACTTCGACACATGGGCGTGCAAGGCGGGAATGGAACCTTCAATATTACGATCATGGGTCGACCGCCCTACCGCTGCACCACGGCCGCCCACTTTACCTTATTAAAAGATTTATGGCACTGCTTTTTTATTTATGCATTTGTTACTATTAGATGAACTTTAGTTGATGTTTGCTACGGTTATTTTTTTTTTAGCATAAATAAAACAGTTACCTCAAATCTATTTTATTTGGTAAAAGGGGTTCAAAAGTCTATGTTCCTGGCAAACTGCACCGTTTGACGGGTAATTGGAGCATTTTGGATACCATAGTCAGGATCCTGGTGGAGTGGTACACTGTGTTAATGTGATGGTTTTGTTTTTTGCTTGATGTGCCTTAAAATTCCAAACATTTTTTTCTTTAACCAAAGATCTATATGGGAAATGCTAAAGAGCCACATTGGAGGGATAAAAGAGCCTCATGGGGCTCCAGAGCTTCAGGTTGTGGACCTCTGTTAGACAACTGCTGGGTCTCATTTGGAAAGATTTGAGCAAATGTAGATTTTGTTCTATCCATACACGGATACATTTTTATGTTAGTCCAGTAATTCAGTTTTTTCATTAGCAGGGCTAACGCTTTGACTATAAACACAATTAAGAATAGATTTGTTCAAAAAAGCACATGCGTTCCCTCGCGCTGACGCAATCGAGGTCAGCGCCTTCATCTGACAGACGCAAGAGGTCTATTTCAATCCAGCTGATCCAGCGTAAAACCAAGCTTTCATTCATTCTTTCAATCCCTCTTCACCTTTACCCTCCTCTCATCCCTTCATCCAAGCCTTCACCTATCTGGTGAGAGCCCAGTAGAGAGAGTGAACAGCTTCCGATACCTCGGTGTCCACATCAGGCAGGACCTGTCATGGTCCTGGCATATCAACACCGTGGTGAAAAAGGCCCGGCAGCGTCTTTACCACCTTAGACGCCTGAGAGACTTTAGACTGCCCTCTGTGGTGCTTAGGAATTTTTACTCTTGCACCATAGAGAGCATCCTGACGGGAAACATCACAACCTGGTTCGGGAACAGCACCACGCGGGACAGACGAGCTCTCCAAAGGGTGGTGCGTTCAGCTGAGCGCATCATTCATACCGAGCTCCATGACCTACATTCAATCTACAGCAGGCGGTGCTGGACCAGGGCCAGGAAGGTAACGAAGGACCTCAGCCACCCCGACAACGGACTGTTCTCTCTGTTGAGGTCAGGAAAGCGATTCCGCTCTCTGAAGGCCAACACAGAGAGACTGAGGAGGAGCTTCTTCCCACAGACGATACGGTCTCCTAATCAGTAATCATGGACATTATAAACACAAGCCACTTTCACATATGTCACTTTAGAGCATAATTGCACTCATTCGGACATTCTGTTTTTATATTTCTATATTTTATATCTATTTTCATATTGATATTCTTTCTTTGTTTGAGGTAGCGGGCGGTCGCCTAAGCATTTCACTGCACATTTTACGCTGTATGATTGTGTGTGTGACAAATAAAATTTGAATTTGAATTTTAAATTTGAATTTGGTGGCCCTCCTCATCGTTTCTTCCTCTTGAATGGTTTCTTTGCTTTATTGCCTCAAAGGGAAATTGCTGTTTAGGGCTGCGTTTAAGAGGTTTAAACAATCTTTACTTTAAAAATACAATATCAATTTATCAAATTCATGGATCGACTTGTTTTCTTTTCTCCCTTTAAAGTCCATCTATCCATTTTTTAGCCCACTATATTATCCCTTTTGGGGTCACGGGGTAGTTGGAGCTAATTTTTGGGCGTAGGCGAGGTACACTCTGTACAGTCTGTTTTGTTTTGGATGAGTGTAAAAAATTATAATTTCATCAATGACAAGTCTGTTTTTATTGCTTTTTATCAACAAAAAGAACCAAATACATTGTGTTTAAAGGGTTAATATTTAGAAGCACACATTAATTGAATTCTGAATTTAAATCAACCTGATTCCATATTTAGGCGGCAAAATAGATTTATTTTATACAGAAAAACTGTCATTAGACGTAAAATTATGTTTGATTTAAAACAACATCAACATATTTTTAAAGGTTTTTTTCCTTCATGCCCTGAAACAAGGATGTCTAAAGTGAAGTTCCTGTTAAGTAAAACAAACACATATTGACTGTAAACACTGCAGCTCTGACAAAAAAATATTCTTATGTTAAACAAATGTTTGTTTTTCACCAAAACCCCACAGGAGTCTGGTGACGAACTCGTTTGTTAGAAAAACGGATCAGGAAACAGAAAAATGTACGTCTGACGTTCCATATGTAGTGTTTTGCTTTGACTGTAAATCCCTATTGAGTTATTTTTAGTTCCCACCCCTCATGGAAAAGTACCAGCCATGCTTTGGTTCTCCTGCTGCAGAAATAGAAATGCGTTTTCATCTCCACACATGTTCATCCAGCAGACGGGATGTTCAGCTTCCTGTTTTTTCTTTGGGGGAGGAAAATTATGTAAATTTATGTTTGTGGTTTCTCTGATCAGCTGATCTAAGTTTGCAATCGAGAGCTGCTTTTGAAAACAATCAAGTTATTGGACGAATTTATTCTGAAAAGTTGAACTAAAATCTGTTTTCCAGCCAGGATTGCAGCGAATCCCATGTTTTTCCAGAGTTCGGCTTTCTCCTAAAATAGGGCCGGCTTTGACTTTCTCTGTTTAGCTTCAGTAAATCGGGTCATCAGGCAGGAGGAGGTGTGTGAGGTTGAGTTTGTTTACCGCGGCGTCCTGTGCGCTGGTGTATGTGGCGTCTGCATGTGCAGTTCAGCAAGTTCACGGCGACCCCCCCCCCCCCCCTTCTGGAAGCTGCTGCTCATGATGCAGATCTGAAGCTGAAGAGGAGGAGCAGCAGGAGGCGGAGGGGGGGCTTCACGCCACTTCTCCTTCTACAGTTAGAGAGCATGTTGGTGTTTTTCCACAAGCTCCGCCAAAAGCTGCTTGTCGTCTTCAGATGAAAGTGAGCGGCGGACTTTCAGGAATCATCCTTTTTCTAGATCCTTTAAAACTCAGCAGCTGAAATCTATCACATCCCCAAAAAACATGCTTACTTAAAATCAATTACCAGAATGGTTTTAAGCTTGTGTTTTATTCATTTCCTCACAAACGTTTCTATGTTTGTTCCATATTAAATAAAAGACCTAAAATCGATATATTTTATATATTTTTGCTCAGACTTTCTACAGACAGATGTGCAATGAAAAAACAGCTGCTTTTGATATGAAAATGGAATTTTAAACATGTTCTTGTGGCATTTTTCTGAAGATAGAGGACATGACTTAAAAAAATGCTGCTAAAATTGTATTTCTGAATGTTTATTTATTTAAATTGTTGTGAATCATGAGCAGACCAACAAAATGCTGCTTGATAAAGCTTGTAGTTGTGATGTAGGAGCTATAATGGGCTTTCTGCTCTGCTCCATTCCGATGCATCCACTAGTAGACAAATAATAATAATAATAATAATAATGGATTGGATTTATCTGCGCTTTTCAAGACACCCAAAGCGCTTACATTATGTCCATTATTCATTCACTCCTCATTCATACTTGGTAATGGTAAGCTACTGTTGTAGCCAAAGCTGCCCTGGGGCAGACTGACAGAGGCGTGGCTGCCATTTCGCGCCTACGGCCCCTCTGACCATCACCGGGATCATTCATACATTCACACACCAGTGGAGCCACACTGGAGGCAAGGAGGGTGAAGTGTCTTGCCCAAGGACACAACGACATTTTTGGCTGGTGGGAGCGGGGATCGAACCGCCAACCCTTCGGTCATTGGACGACCCGCTCAACCACCTGAGCCACTGTCGCCCCTTTGAATAGATCCAGATATAGATCCTGAACAGTTCAGACAACTAATGTTGGGGTCGTGAGGGACTGTAAGCTAGCGAATGTAGACAGATGGATGATGGGAAGTGGGGGCGGGGTTGGTCAGCCAGCAGTCCTGCCCACAACTTAAAGGGGGAATTTCCAATGAACTCTTGCCGCTGTGCAGAAACTATGTTCTAGAAAATATTTTTTTCATTTTGGCTAAAAACCTCAAAATCATAAGATGATCCCAGTAGCGCTTTATAACCATTAAAGAAGGTTTGTGAGAAACTGTCGACGTTTTTATTCACTACAGCTTCAGAGAATGAAGCAAAATCTGCAGCAGCCAAACATAAATGTGGTTTTGTTGTTTATTTGGAGATGACCAAACTCGGACTGATTCACGTTGGATAACGTTTTGGTCTAGAACTCTGTTTCTTTAGTTTTACTTTTAGTCATTTAGCAAACACTTTTGTCCAAAGTGACTTGTAGTTTTCTCTTAAATAAGGGCAAAGTGGAAATGTAGGCAATGTAGAAAGGTCTCAGGGTTCTGTTTGATTTTTTTTTTTCTATTGAAGTTGAGTTCCTTATACATGGATAGTAACCAAACAAACCAACATATGATGATTTTTATGGACGCTTTTACACTGAGCAGCTGAAATCACACCTGCTATGGTCTGGAAATGAGACCTCTGGTAAACTCCAGTGTGCTTCACTACAGAGTGAATGAAGTATGATTTGCTCAATGCTTTCCTAAGTACTTAAATTCTGTTGCATTTTCTCTCTTGAAGCAGCCAAAAGCTTCATTTTAGCATTTTGTCGACTCCACATGAACATAAACTCTGCTTGGGTTGTGGCAAAGCTTCAGCTCCAACTCCCACGCCACATTAAAGGAACTGCTGACAGAATAAGATTAAGAGCCCTTCTAACCCCCCCCCCCCACACACACACACACACAGTCTACAAGTTGATGCTGAACTTTGTTTCCATGGTGACGAGCTGTGAAGATGGAGGATACCATCCGTGCCGTCTTCTTGAACTTTTGTAAAAGACAAATGTTTACAGACGAATGATCGGAACTTTAATTTTTAAAACTGGATTTCAAAATAACACATGAGCCCGATCCTAAAATGGAATTATAAAGACATGCAGTTTGACAGATGAGAGGGATGGATCGATTGCCCGTTTACCAAACACAAAAGGTCTGAACACTTTCTTGTTCTATTGCATTGATCAATAAGTTGTTGGTGATGATGATTTGACCGCATTAGCGCTTCAGATGTTTTATATCTGTCAAAATCCTGCTTTTGCCTCCAAAAATGTCTCCAATTTTACATAAACTTTGCGGTGCCTCACACTGTGTCTTAATGAATCCTGACGGCTGGTTTACTCAACTGGTTTGGAGGCTTTCATAAACCAGGCCTCTTGTTTCGCCTCCAAGGTGAAGGTGAGAACTCGCTGGGTTTAGCTGTACACGATTACCTATCCTGTTGTGTCAACCCCACAGGTCAGCGGGTCATGTGTGTTTGTGCTTTGGGACGTGCTCTGTTAATATTTATAACAAGCGGCAGGAATATGGCGACCCGTGTCTGCAACGTCCCTCCCCGCAGCCCCCGGGGTCACAGTCCGGGCTCCACCGTGTGTGCGACTCGCTGTCGACTCCGGAAACGCATATTTGTGATGTCTCCTCTCCGCTCACCTTTTTTTCCTGACATTTTTCAGTTTATTTCGAGACTTAAAGGAAAATCAGCAGCATCCCCTCCACATGCAAACATCCAGAATTGGTTGTCATGGCAACCAGGAGTCTGGCTAAGATGAAAGTTGATGCTGATTTAAATGACAGAGAAATTTGGTTTACAGTGTTCCCTCGTTTATTGCAGAAGTTCTAAACTTCTAAACCTCCGATAGGTAAAATCCATGAAGCGGTCATCTTTTTATTTAATATAGGTTGAAAAATAAGTCCAGTATTTTAGAATGGAAACAAAGATCCGACTATGACAGCCAATCAGGACACTATGATGGAGTATTGGAGCGCCATAAGAGTAAAAGAAATGAATATGAGTTGTAAAAGTCTGAAAAAAGTCCACATTTTACAGGGAAGTCGGGTCTTTTAAAAATAAAAAATGTTTAAACAAAGACAATCAAACATTACCCGTTTAATTTATGCAGCAGACGTCAGGCTGCTCAACAATCTGTTTAACCTATTTTGTAAATAACTTGCAAGTTGTAAATAATTTGTAAGTAATTATTTATTTTCATGAAATAACAACTTTGCCAAAAAAGCACGGCCTCTTCCTTGTAGAATTGCAACTTTATTCTCATAAATTGTTGCTATTTTTTCATAAAATATGGATTTATTTCTGGTCACTTTACAACTTTATTCTCTTGAAATGTTGGCTTTTTTTGTACATTTGTTACTATTTCCTCAAACTTTGTCGTGACAATCGTTCTTTTATAGTGACGCAACTTGTTTCAATAGGATAGAAGAAAAATAAATTCTTACAGTAAAAGCTGTCAGAAAAGCAGCTTTTTTGCACAAGATTACCGGCAGTTAACTTGGACAATAAAATGTAATCTAAAGGATATGCAGATGCAAATAAAGAGAATTTTTTTCTTAGCCATACATTTTTATGAATGGATAACTAATTGATATTAAGACATCAATATTCAGGGATAATGATTTTTTTATAGCCTGCTAGATGCTTTACGTATCAAACACGCATGTTTGCAGATGATGTGCAGAAATTCCACTCTGCTCTGAAAACAGCTATGAAGCATAAGCAGATATGACTCGTCTGACCTTGTTAGAAAATCCAAGTTTAGGGTTTTTTTTGCAGTTGAAAGAAAACTTGTAAAACTGAGTTTACATTTAATGTTTTTAAATAAATGTGAACAAAATATTTTGAATGATTCGTTAGTCATATATTTAAGTTTTTTAGTACATTTTTATCACCACAAAGTCGGTGTATAATGTATAGTAATTACATTTCAGTTACAACCGAGAAAAGAAAAGAAAAATTCAACTCAAATCATTTTGAAGATAAAAAAACATAAATTAATATTTTACTATATTTTACCCTTGAGTCGAAGCTACGATCAAACGATCAAAGTTTTCTACAAAAAACTGGTTTGATATAAAATAAAAAAATCTCCTGATGGTTTTTTTTTTTACATTTATTTTTAAATACTAAATCACATTTGTGGTTTTCACAAAAAAGCATGAAACTTGGCAGGAGGAGTAATCTCCACCCGCTGCACCAGCGCATGTGGTCGCCGTGGTCAAACGCTGTGTTTAGAGCGGCGCTGCAGCTGATGGGGAACCTGAGAGGACAGCTCAGTGTTTGTTCCTCTACGGATAGGAGGGAAGGAGCGCTTTGTTGTTGTGAGCAGAGGTGGACCTTGGATGCTGGAACCTGAGGAGAAACAGCAGCGGTGGCGGGGGTGGGGGTGTTGGAAGTTTTCCCGGCTGCTGAAATCAGAAAACGATCTGTTCTGTGTATGTTTGGACTGTTGTTGTCCTCCCGCTCTGGAACAGGCGGCTATGCTTTTAGACCTGAACTTTGAGGTTGAGGACATGGAGTCTAACCAAGTGTTATAAAATCCACAAGAGGGCAGGAATAACTAGAGGGGCGGGGCAATCGCAGCAACAATAGTTGAGAAAGCAGCAGACTTTCTCAAGGTTGATTAGTGTCTTACCAGAGCTCTTATTAAAAGCTGAAGAACAACCTCCTGATTGGGCTTATTGACTTCATTTATGATGTTCAGGTTAGATTTGCTCCATTTTTCTTCTGCGTTGCTGAACTCTTCATCCTGACTCTCGTCTTCCTCCCGCAGGACCAGTTCGGAGCAGAGAAAGCTGCGTTCGCGCGACGCGGCCAGATGTCGGCGCAGCCAGGAGACGGAGGTGTTTTATGAGCTCGCCCGCACTCTGCCGCTCCCGCGCAAAGTCTGCACCCACCTGGACAAGGCCGGCATCATGAGGGTCACCCTCAGCTTCCTGCGGATGCAGCAGCTGCTGCAGCCCCATGAGGGTGAGCTGCTGCGCCCGCCTCGCCCTGTCCCCAGCCAGGACGGACGCGCTGTCCTCTTCATCTTTGCACCGCTAGCCTTTCGTATTTGCACTCTATTTTCGATTTAACATCCGTGTCCAGCAGAGATTTTTTACATTTTTAGGGTCGTCAAATTTAACACAACCCGATAATACGAGAAATTGTTATTAACAGTTTTTTCCGCCTCTAAATGATTAAAAAAACTTAATGACTAAATGAAAAGTAAAAGGTAGATGCAGAAAGATAAAAGATGGAAATCAAGAATTTTTGAAAAGCTAAATTTAGGTTTAAAAAGAGCCCACAGTCTGTTGAAGCCTCGTTTTAACCCGGTTCTGCAGGATTCATCAGCATGGCTGCCGCTGTTTTTACCTTTAGCAAAAACTTTAGGCAGCAAATGGTCCTTTAATTCTGTTTTTTTTATGTGTTTTTCCGTCTTTATTTTTTACATGCATAGCAAAAAAACACAGTAACAAGGTTTTTTATTTTATTTCTGCTATTTGTTAATATAAACCGTTAGGTGTATAAACCCTCTAATAAGGTAGGTTTTCCACATATTTAGACCCCCCCCCCCTATTTAAAAAAAATGCATCTATTTGAACTTCAGTGAAGACATCCGTTTTTCTATTGAGTTTGTGGTCCGTATGATCTCCACCCAGTCATCCTTTCCAGGAGCGTCCGCTTTGTGTCAGTTCTCAGTCACAGCCTTTTTGCTTGCTAAAAGTCAAATCCTTACCAGGCAAAAATCTTCATTAGATAAAGTCTTCTTTACTCCCCAAACACAGAGTTTTAAACTTGTTTGGCCGAGAACATTTTTTAAGTTACAACATCCCGAAACGGTGTTGTAACATAGAACACGACCTAAACGTGTGCGCACGGTTCCCTTCATGACTCCCACATTGTCTCCAACAAGAGGGTGGAGTTTACAGTCGTTTGCTTTTGATTTGGGGCGTTATGCAGTACAATGCAAGCTACAATTCTACAATTCCATCTCATAAAACGGCGCCCCAGGTGGTGACTTCTTATTGGGTTAACTGACTGACGAGAGAATATTTCAACGAGAAATGAACGGTGAGGTGTTTCTGCAGACAGGGTCTACAGTTATCCTCTGCTCTTCTGTAACTGTAGCTCAGCGCTGAGGAATGAAACACCCCCCCCCCTTGTGTAATCTGAGCGGTGCTAGTTCTGCTGTGTTTTGACTTTAACGCTTTCTCCCTCATCTGCAGACTCATGGGTTCAGGAGCTGAATCAACCCTTCTCTTGGTCGTTGACCTAAAGTTTAGGTGTAGGCCTGCAAACTGTCCAAGGCTAAGGTGTTTCTAGTATTTGTCAGCAACTAAATCCTCTTTTTTTAATTGAATCTCAATAAAACTGAATCCTGTTTGAGCTTCGTCACATTTAGGGTTGATCTGTTTGGGAACTGTGTGTTCCTTCACGACTGCCAACCCTTTTAGGTTTCGGTGCCAAATTTTGGAATCAATCACATCCTCTGGGTCATGGTTCAGTTTGACTGGACATCCATGTTCTGTTAAAAAAAAAAAGTTGGGATTTCCAATTTTAATAGATTCCCCCCCCCATCCTTCTACTTTCCTAAACAAAAATTACAAGTTGAGGAATATATTTGACAAAAACTCTTTTATTTTAACATAATCTTTGGGAGTTTTCCGGCAGAAAAGAAAACGCACGCCCTCCAGCTTTCCTGCATCACTTCAGGTAATTTCAGCAAAATATTTCCTGCTTGGTAGCACAAACCTGGCATCCAAAATTTTCAGCAGGTAAAGAAAGTCTGCTTTTTCCACTGCATAAACAGGCGGCGTATCTTTGACAATGTAAGTTGGGGCTGCATCTGTGATCGCTTTGGGGTCAGAGTCTGAAAATGATTCCTCTATGATGGGTTCTCTTTTGGTGTTTAGCTTTAGCAGCACTCCTCCCACTCAACAGAGGGTCACTATTCCACTTTAGGTAGCAACAGCCTCGCAACAGATTTTGCGGCGTGCAGGTTGAAGTCACAAAACCCAACCGGCTCAATAGAACTGAAGAAACTGTTCCTTTTTTGGGGGGCTTCCTTTTACCTCTTCTAGTTGCAATTTTAACTCCTGCGCCTTGCGAGAGACAGACGGGTTGACCTTAGTACAAACAGCGGAGGCCCAAGAGAGCAGAATGCTGGGAAATAATAATCCAGACTTTCCCCAAGTCTTCTTAAAGGACAAATTGGAATTAATCGATAAAATGGATCTATCTCCCAGGCCTAACTATAAGTGAGTTTTCACAAACTAGTGTATATATTTAACATCAATAAAACAGACCTCATGGCAAAATGGATTTATTTAATTTATTCCTCATCTTCCTATTTGAGATTAATCTCCGTCTAAAAAACATTTAATCTCCGGTGCTTTAAGGTTGTGTATGTGAACCCGATTATTACCAAACACTATGATCAATAAGTCTGTTTCCCAGCGTCAGAGAGAATTCTACCAAAAACAAAAGCTCCAACAGTTTGACTTTTGAAATGAAAACAAGCATTGAGTAGAAACTCAAATCATAAATGCACCACCTTCAAACCCAACACCACCAATTATAGGGCAAACAACACTTTAAACTACACAGGCACACAAAAATATTGACAAAAATCTCTTTAAAGCGGTTTATTTTCATCTGTGGGTTTATTTTGAACATTTATTCTGAAGGTTCAGTTTGTTTTTTGTCATTTGGGACCTAAAGTCCACTGACAGATATCATAAACAGGAGCAGGACAAAAGATGAAGAGCAGTTTAAGGTGAAGTCTGAGAAAGAGGAGACATTTTAGTCACCGAAAAATGTATTGCTAACAAAACGGAACTCTCCCAGGTCGAGTTCTGGTCTGTATTCATGAGTTCACTTCTTTCTTTCAACCAAAAGGAGACATGAAAGAAGAGAAGGGTGATGAGGAAGAGGAGGAAGACCCCATGGACGCCTTCTATCCTCAGGCTCTGGCAGGCTTCGTCATGGTGATGACAGAGGAGGGTGACATGATCTTCCTGACAGAAAACGTCAACAAACACATCGGCATCACGCAGGTACGGCATGAATCTCCTCCCAGAAGTCCGTCTCGGGTTCTGAAGGACATTTTTTTTAAGAGGGAAGGTCTGCTGGCTCTCCTCGTAACTTGAGCGCTGGTCGCTTCCCTTCAGCCTATTTTTGACTCAGTTTGACGTTCTGGTGTACACGCTGTGGTGACACACAACGTTCCAAAGGGAGCGATTTAATGATTAAATCCAGCTGTGGTCAGAGTCTGTTCAGTCGGGCTGCTCTGTCGATTATTCACCTGTGTGTAGTTGGAGGGTTTTCTGAGCACAACCGCAGCTACTAGACCAAGGATTTGGAGGAACAGCCATAAACCAAAGCCCGGGCTTCAAAAACGACATGTTTACACGTGAAATGCATACCAGAGATGACTGGTGTTAGTTTGTGATTGACACATTTTCTTGTTGTCCACAGCTGGAGCTGCTGGGTCAGAGTATTTATGACTTCGTTCATCCCTGTGATCAGGAAGAGCTCCGAGACCTGCTGACTCCACGCCCAGGTCAGACAACAGCTCGCCAAAGCAGAGATTCCCTCCGCTTTACGAGTGCTTTTCTTCAGAAAAGCGATTAAAAGTTTTAAGTCTACGATGGCTAAAGTCTTAGGTGACTTTTTTATGTTTTATAACAGCTGCAGTGATATGATGAAAGGCCTAATTGGACCTGAAAACACTTAAATTAGCTCAAAGTCGAAGGACTGAACAGGACTGAAAACGCTTTGATCCATAACTCTTAAAAAAAACCCCCGATCTGATCAGTGAGAATTCAGGTCACAAGAACAGTTTGGTGGTGAGATTGTTTTTGCAGTTGTGTTGTTTAGCGTACTTTTTAACACTTTCCTGTTTTAGCATAAAAATCTGTGTGTTTGCAAAGAAAACTCCAGTAAAGTCATTCTTTTGTGTCCAGGCTTGAGTAAGAAATCTCTGGCGGAGCAGCCCAACGAGGTGAACTTCTTCCTGAGAATGAAAAGCACACTGACCAACAGGGGGCGCACTGTCAACATCAAGTCTGCCACCTGGAAGGTGCATTATCTCTCCCATGCTCTCATCACCTTCTATATCCTCGTAACCATAACAGCTGGCACAACCAAATCATTATCCTCAACTTCATTCTCAAGCTACGATCACGCCGCCATCAGCAGCGTGCGTTTAATCTGCCACGTTCAGTGAAAAGTCTAGACGAATGTATAAATTCCCAGTTCAAAAATCTTATTGACACGTAGGTACGTGTCGAGGAAGAAAAGCCAGATCTCCACCGCTTTGACATTTCACACAAAGCCTCTTCCAACTGTAGGTGGTGGACAGTAAACTGTAGAAGAAGTAGAAACCCCTCCCTGCTTGTTCAGTGTGAACACCACTGGCTAAATTCTGGATCATGGACGGTGTGTCTTTAGCTTAACCTGTAAAATGACGCTGTGCTGTTCGTTTATACGCAGTCTGTTTCAAAATAAAGGACCTGGAGCCAGGTCAGTTCACCAAGTCACCACTACGGGGGATGACAAACTTCAAAGTACAAAATTGACCCAATTACAGCCTTTTCTATGCATTTTATTAACTACTTTTACTAACCACCTTATAGACTTATTCTCAGAATTCTGCAAACGGTTGTGGTCTTGTGATTGACAGGTGAACTTAAAATCCTCAGCTCCAGAACCCTTTTCCTTAGAAAAATGTTCATTGGAGCTCCAAAATTGGCCGATTTCAACAACCACAGAGATTTGGATTTGGATTCAGATTTGTCCGAAACAAACCTATGTGTCACAGGATCATGAACCGGTTCAGGTTCAAAGATCAGACTGTTGGTTCTAATGATGTGGGTTACATGAAGGCACACACATATTCTGTCCTTTGGTCTCAATGAGGACTCTTATTCCTTCATCTTCCCGTGACCTTATCTGTCACGACTTAATGCCTCACTTCAGCCATCACCGTCCACTTAGAGCCGTCTCATCTTCCATGTGTAAACTATTATTGGTCCTTATAAAAATAAACGTGCACACACACGGGCGTGTGCACGTGCAACCGAAGTCCATTCTGGAAAGAAACACAAGCTGGCAAGATGATCTCTGGAAGGCATCCAAACTCTCCTCACGTTCATAACTACACACTCACCCTCTGTAGATGACTCTCCGTTTAGCTTTTACTGTTTTAGATCGCTGGAAATGTTTTATAGCAGACTATTTCCCGTATTCTCACATTTAACAAACTTTTCCTTGTTTTTACTTTTTATTTATCTTAACATTTGATGGGGATAATACACATTCATTAACATCTATCCAAACGGTGATGGATGTAAATATGCCAGATTAAAGCACTAATGCTAATTCACATTCATAGTCCCTAGACGGGATAAAACAAGAATGTAATGAGACATAAGTTAACACGTTAGATCACAATAAAAGCACGACATGATAGAACATTATTAAAGACCCACTCCAATGAAAATTATGTTTTGCTGTTTTTACCTTCTTAATGTGGCATTTTTCTCATGATGGAAGACGCATATTAAGATAAAATGGCAATTCTGAGTATTTGTTTATTCAAATCGTAGTGAAACAGGAGCAGACGAAAAAATTCTGTTTGAAAAAGCTTGTAGTAAATTACAATCGGTAGACCACAAACTCCAAGCTCTTTATGTAACTTGAAAAGTGTGAGAAGCACTGGCACGGCGTGCAGTCCAGCCTCTTTAGCGCTCTGAATCCGCTTTGTTGGCTTCAAATTTTTCCCCGACGGCGGAGCAGTTTTTCGTGAATCTGGTGCAAATTAACGACGTAAACCGGAAATCGTGTTTGTGATTGTAAAGTTTATCTGGTGCATTTTTTAAAATATAAGCTATTTTGCGCTGTACTCGCTATGCTTTCACCGTGGTGTAAACATTACGTCATCTCCGCTGACACGGGGTCACACAGTGTGTGATAGAGCGTCGTATCGGTCATTTAACACCATGGACGAAGAGAAGCGCATCACAGAGGTCCAGAACCACCCCATCCTTTATGATACTGCACATCCTCTTTGGAAGTACAATGACAAAAACGACAGAACCTGCGCTGTCATAGCTAGACCACCAGACTTCTGCTAGACTACTGCTGCTCTGCAGTAACTATGTCCTAGAAAACAACTCTTTTTTATATATCGGCAAAAAAAAAAAAACCCTGCCTAATCCTAATTAAAAGACTGCTGGGAATGCTTTTAAAATAGATCAAAAGATAAGTGGAGTGGGACTTTAAGATGTGTGGAACACTTTACTGCCTTAAAGGGAAAAAACCTTTTGGTTCTTTTTTTCCTCTTTTTTTTTTAAATATGACTTTGACTCTCTGGAAATGTCTGCAGTCAGGATCTTAAGAACAGCCGGAAACGTCTTTTGTTCTCCAGACTTTCCTTCCTCTAAAAACTGGAGCTGGTTTTCTTTTCGTCCTGAGAACGAGGGCAGCTGTTGGGAACATTTAAGACTCCCTGAAGAACTGAGGCAAATCCAGAAGAATGCTTTGAGCACAATAAAAGTTCACATCTTTATGTTTGAGAAGCTCATTTTTTATTTTTTCCTTCTTTAATTTTGTGTTTGTGGAGCAGCTCTTATTTAAATTAGAATAGTTTTTCTCTGCCTGACAACTGAATAAAAGTTCAGCACGGAGAGGCTCCAGCGCCCCCTGCTGTTCTGTAATGTCAGTTTGTCTTAGAGACTTTGTGTGTTTGAGTCTCTTTTGTTTTTATTTTTTTGCTTCACTCTTTATTTCCTCCTCCAGGTGCTTCACTGCTCAGGTCACATCCGTCCATTCAGTGGCTCTGCTGCGCCCCCCGGTGCCAGGGTGATGACATTACTGTGCGAGCCCATCCCTCATCCGTCCAGCGTTGAATTCCCCTTGGACACCTGCACTTTCCTCACCCGCCACAGCATGGACCTGCGCTTCACCCACTGCGAGGGGAGGTGAGGGCCCACCCTGAGAGGAGAGGAAGGAGAATCTGAGCAGTTTTCATCCGTTTCTCCTTCATCTATCTGTTTCCAGGGTTACGGAGCTGGTCGGATACAAACCCAAGGATCTGGTTGGACGCTCTGCCTACGAGTTTTATCACGCCCTCGACTCAGACCACATGAAGAAGAGTCTGCACACATGTGAGTCCTAGTCAGAAAATACAAGAGAAAAAAAAAGATGTTTGCATGAACTCAAGAGAATCCTGAAGAATGTAAAGCTTCTGTCCTAACATCTCCTATTCCTCTCTGGGTTCAGGATTTAGTCATGACTGTCCTCTGTCTGTCTGCCTGCAGTGCTGTCCAAAGGCCAGGTGTCCACCAGCCACTACCGCTTCCTGGCCAATAATGGTGGCTTCGTGTGGGCGGAGACTCAAGCCACCGTCCTTTACAGCAGCAAGACATCGCAGCCTGAAGCCATTGTCTGCCTCAACTTCATTCTCAGGTGCTTGAAAAGCAGCAGCTGCCATCTCTGAGCTTTTCTTCTGTCTCTCTCCTTCGTCCTCATGGTCTTCTTCCCCTGCAGTTCTGTGGAGCAGCCAGACGTGGTCTTCTCCATTGAGCAGACCCGCTCCGGCCTCCTGTCTAAAACCGAGTCCCCACAAACGCCTCAGGATAGTGGGTTTTCCGACTCCTGTGAGTCTGACGCTGAGCCCACTCCAGGTTTCGCCGAGGCCCAGGACCTGGATCCCAGCAGCTCTGCTCGGCTTTTCCTGAAGCTGAAAGAGGAGCCAGAGGAGATCCTGCAGTTGGCTCCTGAATCCGGAGATGCTGTGGTGCTGGTTGCAGGTGATACATCACACACACAGGAGCTCTTTCTTCTTCACACGCCAAGTTTCAAGCTAAAGGGGGCTTATAAGTTCTCTGTTTTTGTCCCAGCACCAGTCGAGCTGTCGTTCTCCAGTCCTCTCAGTCCAGACTCTGTTCCGGATCATCCTCAGGAACTGTGCACCCCCCAGCTTAGGCAGCTCCTGTCCCCCATCTTTGATACGCTTACGCCATCCTCCTCTCCCGAGTCGGCACTGGTAACTACAATCACCACTGCTTCGAAGCTCCAGAAGGTTCTGGTTCTGACTTTCCCTTTTCCTCAGAGTGCAGCTCAGGAGGAGGTGATGGACATCGGCGAGGTGGAAAGGTTTTTTTCCTTGTGTCCAGAAGATGTTCAGAAAAAGACTCAAACTTTGGAGGTACGGAGCAGAAGGATGACAGAAGACATCTGAACGCCGGCAGATAGTTTCTGAAGTTTCGTTCACACCGCCCTCAGTAACATTCTTTGTTAACTCAAGTTTTGGGCTTCCGCGTTTAAATCTTGCATTTACAACTGTTTTCGAGCGCGACAAACTAAACACACGACCATTGAACACACTTTGCCAGTTAAACCAAGTGTTACTTTAACCAATCAGAGACTTGGATTTGGTTGTGACATATGGGTTTGTTTTATCTGGTAAACCCAGA
Source organism: Oryzias sinensis (assembly GCA_037389245.1). Taxonomy (NCBI): domain Eukaryota; kingdom Metazoa; phylum Chordata; class Actinopteri; order Beloniformes; family Adrianichthyidae; genus Oryzias; species Oryzias sinensis. Next base: position 4,262,038 of record CM074488.1, read on the forward strand.
CACGGCGGTGAGCCCGGTGCCGTCTGCGTTTGGTTTTCAAATAAAGATGAACCTTGGCCTCTCTCCTGTCATGATGGTTAATCCATACGCGTCATTGCAAGGATGCTAGCATTGTACCAAACCGATTCCGTTTTGTGCCCAAATTGTGAGAGTTGCACCACTTTGACATTTCGCATTACGCCTCTTCTAACTGTAGGTGACGGACATGCGCTAGTAAACACTTATTTATTTATTTGTTTATGCGTTTTCAGCTTTACAGTACAAAACAATGTGATAAACATTACTATTTAAATTCACTCAGAATTTCTTAGTACACAAACATTGAAACAATTTTTTTTTAAATATAAGAACATTGAACTATTGAACACTTTTTCCAGCATAACATAAACCAGCTTTCTCTGTTGTTCAAATGTGGAGTTAGCTCTTCCATTTTATATATTTCTAATGTTATTTCCCACCAAATTATTAAATTTGGTACCTCATGGGAAAGCCAATTCCTAGTTAAGCATTTTTTTTGCTTGCGACCAACAGGGCGCCCAGAAGGTATTTATCTTGTTTAGACCATTGTTGTGACATGCATCCAAAATAAACAGTTTTAATTTCAAAAGGGAAAATACATATGAAAATCCTTTGTAATGTTTCATGAACATCAGTCCAGTATGGTATGATGATGTGGACATGATGTGCTCAACATAACGGAGGGTTTCCATCATAATGAGTCTTTTGGGATGCTGTGATACAGAATTCAAATTCTTTTCCATCCAAATTCTCTCCATCTTTGTGAAGCCGTACATTTCCATCGGTGTTTCCATATCGATGTCCATTCATCCTGCGTTATATTCACTCTTTCTCCCATAATGTCTTCACATATTCAGTTGAGTGAGGATTCTTGCTTGTCAAAAATGCATAGGGAGCAGAAATGTTTTCTAATGACATCACCTTTATATGCCTTTGTAAAAGTATGTCAACCAGATCTCCTTTAATTTCAACCTTTACTTCAATCTTTGTGTCTATAAAATGGCTTAGTTGCAGGTATCTATAGAATTCCTGCTTTGCAAAACTGTATTTTTCATTCAACATTAGCAATTCACTAGTAAACACTTTTAACAAAAAATGTTTGTCTCTCCTCAGAACGTGGAGGAAATGGATCTGGACATGTTGGCTCCGTACATCTCCATGGACGATGACTTCCAGCTGACGCTCCTCAACACTTTACCTGAGGAAAGCATCCAAGCTGCGTCTGAAAGCTCAACCAGGAAACGGTGAGACGCTCCACCTTTGTGTTCAGCTAAACAAAGGGGTCTGACAGACGATGACTCAGCAAATGTGGTTCATTTTAGGCGTCACGCAAACAAACCCAGAACAGCTTTAAAAAGGAAGTTTAGCTTCTATGACAAACAGAAAATATTGAATTTGAAACTAAAAGGATGTTTGGCCTAAAGGTGGCGCCAAAGAAAACACTTTGTTTTGTTGGGAAACTCGCTTCATGTCTGTTTTATTGTGAATCAGGTGGTTTACGGCGATCGTGTCTCTTTTAGGACTTTTGAGTCTGACGACGAGATGCTGCCTCAGCTGCTGATTCAGGAGAAGAGACAGAAACAGGAAGAGGAGCTTCTTCTCAGCCACAGACTGCTGGTGAGTAAAACAAAACGAGACGAAATGCAGCTGAAATCTGAAGATCTCAAGGAAACCGGGGTTCTGGGGGTTTTCTTCAAGCTCTAACCTTCAAAAAGATCTACTAAAAGTTTGTAGATCAGCTCTTTTGGAGGTTTTTTTATGTCGGTTTAAAGGTTTTCAGTGTAAAAGTGGATTGAAATCAGAAAATATAGTTTATCACTGAGAAAACACATTTGTATATGAAAATAAAAACCTCAGAGTTTGAGCACAACAGTAGTTTAAGAGTTTTCTCTAAATGTTCAAATTCCTAGCTTTAAGAAAACTCTTTTCAGTATTAATAAAGAGATCTTTTTAGCCGATCCTTAACCCAAAACATGGTTTGTGTTCAGGGCTGTTTGGAGGACAACGACCAGACGGATCTGATTCTTGAATCGAGTCCAGGGAAGTGCAGTCAGCTTCTCACTGACAAAGACCCGGTTCTGGGAGGCATTCAGAGTCTGTGCGACACTGCAGGTAACACGCAAACACACGCATGGAGACACAAAAACACGAGGTGTGTGAGTGCCGCCCTCTGCTGGCCACTTCCTAGAATAAAGATAAAGGAGTTAAAGGTCTGTTCGAGTGACCAGCAGAAGGCTCTGATGTGCAAATCACTCAAAGCTAAAACATGTAAAGATCACTACAATTAAAAAACCAAACTACATAAAAAAAACATTAGATTTTTTAAATCAAAATACAATTTCATAAACAGAAAGGTAAAAAAAAATTGCAGAAAAGTAAAGCTATATTCAGAAATCATTAAATTGAAACAAAATAATAAAAATGGAAAAGGTAGTTACTTGGGGCACTGATTGGATGATGACGCTGACTTTTCAAGAGGAAGCTGTAGGATGTTTTGCCTGAACTGTGGTGGGGAGTTGATTGAGCAACCACCGAACTTTAAAGCTTAAAGGAGAATTTCTTTGTAGAAACACATTGTCATGCCAAATAACTTCTGTTGAAAAGGTCAACAAACATCATCATCTGATTAGCTATGTCCCATATTACCTACCTTTACTGTTTTGTTTAATTTTTTAAAACCAATTCCAATAAAAATTGGGGTTTTGGTGTTTTAACTTGTCATTTTTCTCATGTTGGAGGATGTTTATTAAGCTCACTATTGCATTTCTGAGTATTTCAAATCGTTTTGAATCAGGAGTAGACGAAAAAAAAAGTCCTTTAAATGAAATGGCGTGTTTTTTAACGTGGATTATACGATGGACGTGTTGAGGAGTGTAGTGCTACGCTGGGCAGGCCACAAGCTCCCTGCGCCGCTCCATTCTGATGCATCTACTTGCAGACATATAGATCCATGAACTCGCTCCTCGCTCAAAACTGTATGGCTGGATAGCTCCAGTAATGTGAGATTGGGGCTCCTAAGAGCTATAAGCAAGGGTTGATGATGGTAAATGGAGGCAGGCTCACTCCCCGCTAACTGTTCCACCCAGAACTTGGCTGTGAGTATCTAAAGAACTCCTGCCGCTCTGCAATAACTATCTCCTATAGAAAAACAACACAGGTTTTTTGATTTAGGCTAAAAACGCCATGATAATTAATGTAAGACCACTGGCAAATAGATCACAAGATGATCATGAATTTAAAATTTTATGTTAACTTCTGGAAATTACTTTTGGTTTCCGAAATGTATCCATTTTATTTCATTTCCTTTTTTTGTTTTTGTCTTTTCTGTCTTGATTTCTGACATGTAATGTTGCTTTTTAATTAATGTTTTTGATTTTTTTTTAAATTGTCATTGCATTGAGTGATTTGTTGATTTGATTTGCACTTCAGGGCCACCGTACGTCTGGACAGAGGAGTCGACCATAGAAACAAAAGGAGCAAAAAATTAACGATATATTAGATTTTTTCCATTCTTTTTTTTTGTGAGGTTTTGCAGATTTGTCTCCACATTAGATGAGTGTCATGTTGTTCTGCTCAGAATCAGAACCATGTTTTGGACTTAAATTTGTGCCGCTCTCTTTCAGGTCTGATGAGGGACGTGTTCGTTCCTCGCGTTGACGACCTCTCTCCACCTCTGTCGCCCATGACCTGAAGCGGCTGCGGCCGGTGCAGTCGGCTCGACCTCCGCGCTCAAAGCCAGGACGTCGACGCTCGATCTGTCAGCAAACAGAGCGCACACATAAACAAACAAACCACACACATGTACGCACAAGGACTTGGACTCTCGCTGCGTTTCCATGCTGTAGGGTTGGAGCCGCCCTGGACGCTTCCGGCTGAGCTGGGGCGGCCTTGAGCGTTGGGTTTTTCTCATCTTCTCACTGTGAAACAAGCCTGTGAGCTGCAGCCGTGCGGGGGCTTGTCTGTCTTAGCCACTCGCGCTTCATCGGCGTGCTCGGTCTGCGTCATAGAAGCAGCGGTCGGAGCTAACTTCCTCCTTGCAGGGTGACAGGTGGGTCATGTGGTCGGCCTCGGCAGAGAGGCCACTTTTTAACCAATTTCCAAGTGCAGCTAAGAGACTCGTACCACGTTTAGGCATGTCGTCACGAGCGTCAAAGACGGTCGTGTTGCCATGTTTCAGCCGTTTGTGGTATTTTATCAGAAACAAACCAAATCAGTGTCACGGCCGTTGCATTTTCTTTTTCACAATCACGAACAAGCCTGCGACTTACGCCGTAAGCGTCGATTTCAGTGGCATTTTTTAAGACGTTTCTGCTTTTTAAGAGTTCACCGATTTTATCTGCAAATCAAAAACAGTTTGTTGTAATCTTCCTGATGTGGGCGGGACTTCTACCTAACACTCCCTATAAGCGAAAGCAGCGCAATCAATCACCCAAGAAAGTCTTGTAATTTGGTATTTCTCAGACATCCACATGACAGATTTGATGTCATTTGTCCTTTTATGATAATTTCCAATATATAATTGACTAACCTGCTTTTCTGAAGCCGATATTAGCTCAGCAAAGAGTAGTGTAAGCATGTTTATGCCTGTTAGAATTGTGATTAAGCTCTGGTATTTTAGCCCCCCCCCCTTTAAGTTTGATTTTTGAAAGCGTGTAAGAGTTGTACCCCACATTAATGAAATGGAATAGTCCTGTGTTCCTGCAGTGTTTGCAGTATTTTGAAATCATTTTTTTTTATTTGATCATTTATTTTTCACACACAAACCCTCAATCTATCAACCCCAGTAATAATAATAATATTAAAAAAAACACATCAAACCAAACGAAGTGTAAAACTGCCAGATTGTTTCCCACGTGCTCGCTCCGTCCGAGCACCGTGCCTTCTCGTCCTCCTGTGAAAATGCTCCCAGGTTCTTCTTGGTCTCGCTCAGACCGTTACCGTTTACACAGATTCTGCTCTGAATGTTCCCACTGATTGAGGGGAGAAGTAAATACTTTTATTTTACTGGTTATCTTGTATGTACTCGAGTAAATAAAGCTTCATGAAAGAAACTGTGTTGTGATTATGGTGACAATCATCAGATCTTTATTTAGCTCCTCTGAGACGAAGGTTTGAAAGAACTCAGGACCAACATGGCAAAAATATTAAATATATACATGTGTGTCTTTATATATATATATATATATATATATAGATATAGATATATATTTTTTTACACAAAATAATATTGGTGCAGTTAAAATTAAATTCAATAGACAGAAGGTAACATTTCACTTGTCTTTGGGTCATATATAGTGAATTTCAATTCTATTCAATTCAATTTTATTTGTATAGCCCAAATTCACAACAACAGTCGTCTCGATGGGCTTCGTATCAGTAATTGAAAAAGTTAAACATAAACTCAAAAGGATCATGAATGCAAAGAGTTCAATAGGAAAATACAAAAATGGACTAACAAACTGACTAAGCTATACTGGCATCCCTGCCCTTAGATCCCCCTTCGCGGTAAGGAAAAACTCCTAAAAAAAAAAATGGATTCCGGAAAAAACAGAGAAACCTCAGGGATTGCCCACATGAAGGAGGGATCCTCCCAGGACGGACAGGCGATTTACCAGAACTCAGAGAAGAATTAACTTATCTAACTCTACAACTACATATTTAAAGTCCAGCAGGCGAGCTTCATCCAGCTGTGGTTGGGGGGACAGTCAGGGGCGCGAGTCGAGCCAGAGGCAGGATCCACAGCCAGGTGTAGGAGCGGTAGCAGAGACGAGCCAGAGACAAGGTAAACGGTCAGGAACTGGGCACGGACCCGAGCCAACTGGAGTCTGGAAGCACTCCTCCCCCAGGAGGGGAGGAAGAGGGACAATACATGAATCGGTTACACCAAACAGAGGCATGGAGAACTAAATGATAAATGATCAAAAATAGAGAAGAGAGGAAGGGTAGAAGATGAGAAAAGAGGACAGAACCCCAGAGCACCATAGTTACCCCAGCTTCAACTTCTAGCAGCTTACTAACAACAAATTGTTATTAAGTTTAATTTAAACACATTAGCATTAAGTTAAATAATCTCTGAATACTAACTAGTCTGATAATAAGCCTGTCCAAAGAGGAATGTTTTCAGTCTAACTTTGAATGTAGAAACTGAGTCGGCCTCTCTTACGCCAGCTGGGAGCTTATTCCATAGAACAGGGGCAACCAAATTATACAATTTGGCGTAACCTATGAACACAGAAGCAACATGGGGTTCAGTGTCTTGGCCAAGGACACTAACGGATGGCCAGGCAAGGCGGGAACCGAACCTGCAGTCCTCCATTCAGAGGTCGGCCGTCCTACCTCTACACCATGTCAGTATTTTTCTAACTTTTAAAGAATATATTGTATGCATTTTTATAGGTAACCTTGTGTCATCTTTAACAATTTTTAGACATGACAATTGATGGGCTGCATGGTGGTGCAGTGGTTGAGCGCCCTTGCATCACCCTGGTTCCAAGTGCATGCGTTTGGAGCCAACCAGGGTGTTTCTAAAAAGTGTTGCCCGCTTTTAGATTTGTTTTATCTGAACCTAACCGTAATGATTATGAACATCCAGCAACTTGTTGCTTTCTGCTGCTTCATGGTTTTACCCCTCTTTCTATAATCACCCTCCAAACCCCCCCCCCTGACATCTTTCTCTTCTTCCCTCTGTTTTGTTTTTCTGTCTGGTCCAACCAAAAGCAGTTTACAAATATAAGTAAGATGAATAAGGTTTTAGCCTAAGTACAAAAGGGCTTTATTCAAATATACCCTGGTGTGTTAAATGATTCAGATCCTATTGCCACGCAGTAAGATATATCTTTGCAAAAAATAAATGCAAAGAAATTTTTCTTATTTGTATTACACCTCACACAGTAATATTGCAGGATTAAAGAAGAAGTTAAAATAAACTGAACACGTGTGTCATCAATATTTCTTGAATTATTGTCTTATTTATTATTATTATCATTAGAAAGAAGGGAAGTTGTAGTGGACACTTTTTACATGCTGTCAGCATACTGTCAAAATATCAATAATTTACAAAATATGAATGAAATGTAGCAACAACAAAAAAGTATTTTTTTTTTCATGCGTCGAATTACCATTACCTAATCCTGGATACCTGTCTCGCGAGACTCCACGAGGTGTTAAGTTGAAGAAACATGGCGACGTCTAATTTGTTAAAGGTATGAAGCACTTAAATACAATGCTTATTTTTCTGCACATTTAGGTTCTGTGTTGCTATATGTTTAATGTGTCGCTGCTCATAGATGTCGAAGGTCCTATAGATTACATACATGCCTCCAAATACCAGCGTTTATGCGATAAACGCACATCTATCTAGGTACGCTTGAAGTCCCACAGTTCCCTGACTGAGCTCCGTGTTACGCCGGGATTTGTAACCCTAATAATTTAATGTCTCGTTGATTTGAACAGATTTTCCAGAACCTGTTTCTGAAATCGGAACCAGTCTGGCTCCTTTTATATTTAAAACTACTCAGCTACGGTTTGATATCATTTATTTAATAACTATATCATATGATTAGATGTTTTCCAGCCCCCCTGAACCAAAACTGCACATTTAAAATAGAAAATCGGAGGGAATTTAATCCTCAGAGGGCACTTTGGGACGTCTGCGGCAAACGTTAGCTTCTTCTGACTGACGGTTGCTAACGTGCTAGCTCTGTTTTGACAAGCTAACTCCCAGGACGTTCCTGCTCTCAAAGCAACATCTTAAATTCTTCTGAAACCAAACCCACGAAATCTGTTCGGCTCACGAAGCCACAGCGGTTCGGTTTCAGTCCCACTTTCAACCAGTTACTGCTCGGTGGCTGCAAACGTCGAGTTCTGGTTTTAATTCACTACAGCCATAGGTAGCCACTAATTAGTAAATAATAAATGCTGCATTAATATTTGCGTAATTTGTTTTTTCTTAAGTAAAAAAAAAGTGTGTTTTTTTTTGCTTGAAGAAGGGTTATGAGACATGTACCGGTGAATATTGTGGTATTTTCTATTTAAAAAATGCTATAAAGTGCAAAAAAGTTGCTGTAAATATCATCGTTTCCCTTTTTATTCCACATATGTTGATGTAAAATTATTTTACATGGATCTAAATAAAAATTGACAGTCTAAAGACACATTAAACTAGTAGTTTTTGTTGAATTTGAATGATAAAACAACTTTTCTGTGAGCACATTTTTAGTTAAAATAATCTCACCTGTTAATGATGCAAAGGTCTGTTAATTAATGTTATTAGGTTTTATATCTAAAATCAAATTTACTCGTTTTTGGTTGCATTTGTCTCACAATTGAGAGCAACTTAGCATTTAGTGTTAATAGCACAATAACCTGAAGTTGTGGACTTGAACTACTGACTGACCATCTGGCCCCTGCAAACAGCTAAAACGAAGCTACAGCCACTTTTTTTGTTCAATCCTAAAACGGCCTTAAACATGTTTAAATTAAGATTGCTGTTTGAAAATACGCATAAAGTCATTAGTATATGAATTGCAGTGCATTGATTTGTATTTTTTGGTTGCATTGTTAGTTTAACTGATGATAACTGGGGTTATTTTGTTGTTGTGAGGGTAAAGTTATAAATGGAGTTCAATAAAAAAAAAAAGTTCTTTGTATTCCCTTTTTAGTTTTTTTCAGTTTGTAGTTTTATTTATTCTGTAGTTCTGAATGAACACATTTATATCAGGCCTCCTGATTTCCTGTTCTGTTGCGCCAAAATTTGTTAAAAAAAAAAAGGTTTTGCAGAGTTTGACATTTCAGTAAAAATAAAACAATCAGATGGGTTTCTCTAAAACCAAAAGTGAGTTAGATCAAAGCTTTATTTTAAAAAAGCCAAAGTTTTTTCAAAATAAGTTAATCAGGAGGACAGCTTGGATACTAGTCCTCATAAAAAAATTACTGAAGGAACATAATGAGAACTTCAAAGCTTCTTAGAATTTTTCATTTGTGTTTCCCGTAACTTGTTCTCATCTTCCGCCCGTCTCACCTCCAGAACAAGGGGTCCTTGCAGTTTGAGGACAAGTGGGACCTGATGCGACCCATCGTCCTCAAGCTGCTCAGACAGGAGACCGTCACCAAGCAACAGTGGTTCGACTTGTTCTCGTAAGTGATGCTGTTGGCTTTGTGTCCTCCCTGAAAGCACTGGCCGTCATTTGTTGACAAAATTGCCTGTTAGTGGACCCATGAACACTGTATGATAAAGAACTGCAAGGTCTTTGCTTTTACACAGATGTGTTACAATTCAAAAATAGTTATGAACCGCTTAATGTTAAATCATGTAATGTGTAACTGCTGATTGGATTGTTTTGTGCATTATTTTTGCTTTGATTGCTTGAAAAAAACATTTTAAATCAAATCAAATAATGCCAGTTTTCTTTTGTCCCTTTTGTGTTATTACGTAAAAACACTGGGGATGCTAACTTTTAGACACGACTGTAGATCCAGGAGAACTGCTGAGTCCGCTGTACTTACTAGCATTTATAGGCTTGATACTCGAGTTTAGGACTGTACGTTTAGTTTAGGACTGTACGTTTAGTTTAGGACTGTACGTTGAGTTTAGGAGTGAACGTTTAGTTTAGGACTGTATGTTTAGTTTAGGACTGTATGTTTAGTTTAGGAGTGTACGTTGAGTTTAGGACTGTATGTTTAGTTTAGGACTGTATGTTGAGTTTAGGACTGTATGTTGAGTTTAGGACTGTACGTTGAATTTAGGACTGTACGTTGAGTTTAGGACTGTACGTTTAGTTTAGGACTGTAGGTTGAGTTTAGGACTGTAGGTTGAGTTTAGGACTGTAGGTTGAGTTTAGGACTGTACGTTTAGTTTAGGACTGTACGTTTAGTTTAGGACTGTACGTTTAGTTTAGGACTGTACGTTGAGTTTAGGAGTGAACGTTTAGTTTAGGAGTGTATGTTTAGTTTAGGACTGTATGTTTAGTTTAGGACTGTATGTTGAGTTTAGGACTGTACGTTGAGTTTAGGACTGTACGTTGAGTTTAGGACTGTACGTTGAGTTTAGGACTGTACGTTTAGTTTAGGACTGTATGTTGAGTTTAGGACTGTACGTCGAGTTTAGGACTGTACGTTTAGTTTAGGACTGTATGTTGAGTTTAGGACTGTATGTTGAGTTTAGGACTGTACGTTGAGTTTAGGACTGTATGTTTAGTTTAGGACTGTACGTTGAGTTTAGGACTGTACGTTGAGTTTAGGACTGTACGTTGAGTTTAGGACTGTACGTTTAGTTTAGGACTGTACGTTGAGAGTAAGAGTATTTAGAGAATAAAAGAGAAGTCTAGAACTTCCTGTTTGTCCCTAAAAAGAGGAAAAAGAGCTATAACAGTTAAATGACAACACTTTGAGTCAAACAGGAGAAAAAAATCCTTTTGAGAGATGGAACAAATGTTGAGTTTGGGCTTCAACATGTAAAGAAACCTTGGGAATCCAAAGGGAGTTTTCCAAAGACTTGAGTAAAGGTGAAACTTTTCTGTGTTTGAGATTATAGTTAAAACTTGTTTTTCTATTTTTAATCTCTGAGACTGTTCTTTAAATACATTTAGCATAAATATATCTAAGGCAAGACTACATTTAAACAGTAGAGGCTGGAAGTAGGGTTTTTTTGTCTTGTGCATTTTAGTTTATTTTTAAGGTCTTGTTTGCAGTTTCCTTCTTTCTTTTCATTTCAAACATACTTTGTAACAGATCCTAAGAAGATTTTATTCTAGTACTTTTGACACAACCTTTTCTCTGCTCCAGAGACGTCCATGCCGTCTGTCTTTGGGACGATAAAGGTCCAGCCAAAATTCACCAAGCCCTGAAAGAAGACATCCTTGACTTTATCAAACAAGCACAAGCTGTGAGTGATTCCCTTATCTGTTTTATTTGGCATCAGACTTGTTTTCAAATGATTTCGTCTGATTCATTTCCAAAGAAAGGTTGTAAAACAAAAAAGGAAAGTTTGATTTTAACAAAATATAGTCATATGAAGGAGGAGGAGGATTTAAAAATGAACTGTAACCGTTTTTTTATTCTCTACATTTTGTGTATTTTTATAAATTAAACAATCTTTGTCAATATGCAGAGTTTTTTAAGTTTCCTTATGCTTCATTGTTAGAAAAAAAATTGTGTTTTTTGTGATTTATCGTAATATTTCCTTTGGATCATCTACAAATTAAAAGCAGATAAAACAGCTCTGCCTTCACCTCACTGAACCTATTAGATAATTTTATTTTGAAATAACAAAAGAATAGAAACGACTCCTGCTGTTGTGCTTCTGTGGGTTTATCATGTTGTAGTTCAAATAATCCACAAACTGGGAAAAAGGGTATTTATTTCAGCCGTTCTGACCATTTTATGAACTTCATTTGAATGAACTTTGCGTATCTTTACTACAAAAGTCGTGTCTCTGCTTTTCGTGTCATGCTTTTTGGAAAGAGTCCAAATTTGTGAACAGCGGTGAATCCACCTCCAACGTTTGTCTTCCTCTGTTGCCATGGCAGCGTGTGCTGAGCCATCAGGATGACACCGCTCTGCTGAAAGCTTACATTGTAGAGTGGAGGAAGTTCTTCACTCAGTGCGACATCCTGCCTAAACCCTTCTGCCAGCTGGAAATCACGCTGATGGGGAAGCAAGGCAGCAACAAGAAAACAAACATGGAGGACAGCATCGTTCGGAAGGTAGAGAAAAAACAAAAACTCTCAGATAGGATTTTTGGTGATGGAACCACACATTTTCATCAATGTTCCAGATCTAGAGATGTTTGTTTTTCAGGAGAATCTGAACCGGTTGTTGCTGAAATAAAAATTGAGCCAATAACTGATATAATCGGCATCAACACCCTTAACGGAAACCTTAAATAGTTGCTAACATTAATGCTTATGGAAGAAGAAAAAAAACCTGCACAAAGATGTTGGCCGGGTCCTTCGTCGGGCGGGTAGGGCGGATGTTGACGGGTGTGAATTTGGACGAGTCTAGCCCTTTACATAATTCCAGAGAATATCCTGTCGCCTAGCAACCCTGAGTCCTGAATAGAGAGGAGTAGAGAACCAAGCATGGAGCTCAAAGTTTTCCTGGCTTATTTGATCCAACTTGTAATCTTGGTGGTGTAATTATTAAAGAGGTGTAATTATCTCCAACTCCGGGTCCTACTTCACAGTCTGCCATCGCTGTCAGAAAATCTCCAGGTTTGGCTGCAATGCATCTTGGGATATGGACAGCATAGAAGGATACTCCAGACCAGTCCTTGAAATCAGGAAAAAGGAGGGCGTATTTGTTGGTCACATTTGAAGGAGTTGTTGAATTTGGACAGCACTTGCTGTGATGCTGTGCCGTAAGCAGCCTTCAAATGCAGCCCAGGAAGAACGCAGCCCTCCAATCTGGACACAGCCTTTATTAGTTTAGAAACTCCATATGCATAAAAGTGCTCACCCGCATTTCTCTAATATTTTAACTAGTGATGTGCCGATCCGATCACATGATCGGAAATCAGGGCCAATCATGTGTCAGACTCATCGCTGTCAAATGCTGTGTCTTGATCAGGAATGGGATATTTATTTTATTTATTTTAAATCATTTTCGATATTTCAAGCTTATTATTGCAAATAAATAATCTTCTAGATGTTTGCATATTGTGAATGGATCACAACATTTATTGCTGTAAAGCGCAGCAGAAAAACAGTTCAGTAAAGGTAGAAATATATTCACAGATTCTGACTTCCGGGTTGAAAAACTCTTTTGATAAACGTTTTAAAGTGTCAGCAGAGGTCTCAATTGATTTGTCTCAACACAAACAACCCCCTTCATGAGTGTTTCAACCGAATAAAGTTCTGTTTTTGTTTAAGCCGTCAGCAATGAGAGTTGCTGATGGTTTAAATTATCTGGAAAAGAAAAACGTAATCCATAATCTCTCAAAAACAACTAATAAATGGTTACATTGATATGCTCTAGTCATGAATATTCATCTTCACATTCATGCTACAACAACGATTTTGGAAGAAAGTCATTGTTTTTTGTTTTTAATGCAGATGTGATCACATATGATCAAAAATTGTTCTTAAGATACCAAAACCACAGTCACCAAACTGTCTGACATGACTGATGATCACCTTACTGACGTAGACACAATCATCCAAACATGGGTCAAAGGACCAGCAGTTCTGAAGTTATTTAAAATACCGTTTCCAAACATTTTCGCTTGATTAAATATGACCTAGTTTTACTAGTTAATAGTATCAATCTTTTCTAGGTGATGGTTACCAGATCTTTACTAGATTGTTTAACTACTTCACAGAAGTGCCCCATTTAAGTATCATCAAGTTAATAAAATATATATAAAATAAAAATAGAGACCAACCTGGATCTGTTTATTTAATTTTTTTTATTAAAAAAAAACGGTGTATCAGATCGGGACTCTGAGCCGGCAGATCCTGAAAATCAAATGACTCTGAATTGAATGTGTGGGAATTTTCCGGGCCTGCTGCGTTCTACCAGGCTATCCCTGTTCACCTCCTGATTGGCTGAACACACCTGGTTCAGGTCGTTAGGATCAAAGAGTCCAGAGGCAGCTGGAAAACCGGCATGGTTGTGAGGACCAGCCCTCCTTGGGTGTCTGCATCTGTCAGGATCCTCCTGGGACTCCAGTCAGGATGAAGCGGATATAGATAGTTATGGATGGAAGAACTGGAATACATTTTTAGGAATGGGACTGAAATGCTACCACAAATCTTTCAACAGTCAGATTTAAGCAGAACACTTTTGGAGACATGGCTCAAAGGATTGACATGATTCAGATTTTTCTTTGACAGAAATTCAAACAGATTCATCAGATGATATTTCTTTATAGAAAAGGTCTCTGTCCTCGTTTTGGAAAGAGAAATGCAGAAAAGCAAACTTTAAGCCTTTTTGTTGAGGACGCTTTTGTGTAAGTGAAGCTTAAATTTGGTTCAGCTTTTAAAGCTTGGTGTTTCTGCAGCTGATGCTGGACACGTGGAACGAATCGATCTTCTCCAACATCAAGAGTCGCCTGCAAGACAGCGCCATGAAGCTTGTCCACGCCGAGAGGCTGGGCGAGGCCTTCGACTCGCAGCTCGTCATAGGCGTCAGAGAGTCGTACGGTGAGACCAGCAGCACAGTGCAGGCCTGCAAATCACCGAGCTCTGACTAAATGTGTTTGTTCCTGTTTTTGTCTTCTCTCCCAACAGTTAACCTTTGTTCTAATCCAGAGGACAAGCTGCAGATCTACAGGGATAACTTCGAAAAGGCTTATCTGGACTCCACAGAGAGGTTTTACAGAACCCAGGCTCCATCTTACCTGCAACAGAACGGCGTCCAGAACTACATGAAATATGTACGCGGCAGTAATGATGCTATTGCTTTTAAAAACCAGGGGGTTAAAGACGCAGGACAGGGAGTCCTCGCATTCTAAGAATGGTGTTCATAAGTTTATACGTCCAACCTGTTCAAGCTTTGAAACGTAAGGGATAAAGCGCGACAAGGTGTGCATCGTCAGAAATGAAGGGACGATGCAGACGCCTCTCCATCGTCCCTTCATTTCTAAAATTTGGACACCTGCAAGAATATTATCCTGCTTATGCCATGCTCTCCTTCTAAAGAAATACATATTTAATCCATTATGAGTACTTCAATCTTGTTATTCTTCTTGTCTTTTTTCACAAGAAGTAACAAGAAGTGACGCGTTGTCATGGTAACGGCCTGTAACAACATCCCTCTGCAGCAGCAGTGTGAAAAGTGGTTTATATGCTAGATTGTTACACCCCTGTCCAGGGGTTTGTAAACGGGTGTAGCAAAAAGGTAAAAACGAAATTCACCAACGACTCAAAAACTCTCACGAAGACCCAGGCTGAAATTAAGCTGGGAATGTATTTACAAAGAAAAACTCAAACTATACAAAAACCACCAAACCCAAATTACAAGGACCAAAGCCTCTAACAATTATGTGATACATGATGTGGCAGTTTTTCAAGCTGCTGCTGGAAGTCCACAGCCAATCAGCTGCTCCGGACACTGTGGAATCCAATCTGCACACTACAGGAAGGAAAGACAGAACCTCCCACTGCAGCAGAACACCAAAGAAAACTGAACAACCTTCCAAAAACACACATAAAACAATATTACGGCCACAGCCATAACATAGATGTCATAAAAAAGGGATCCAAAGCATCAGTTTAGAGGAGAAGTTCACCTCTTCCCCCTTGTTTTTGTCAAGACGATGAACCAAAAGTTTGTTTCAAAGTCCATCATCAGTTTCCTAGATTAGAGCACGAAATATCCGTCATTAACTCTGATCATTACTGCTTATCATCAAACAATATTTTCTTAATTAATTCATAAAATGAGTAATAAACACTTCCAGGACAGAAAGACAGGCCGTTAAATAGTATAAACATGTTATTTTCTAACAGATAAAAACCACCAAAGAGGAACTTTTGTGGTTCCAATAAGAAGGAACAGGTTTTTTAATCCTAAATTGTTTACGTTTTACAAAAATTGTGTTCATGTGTTTTTCTGTAGGCAGATGCAAAGCTGAGAGAGGAGGAGAAGCGAGCACTTCGATATCTGGAGACGCGGCGTGAATGTAACTCTGTTCAAGCAGTACGTTTCAGATTCTCATCCACACACCGCTTTCCTGCTCAGACCAAACGTTTATTGGGTTTTTGGAGTGGGATCTATCCCATCCATCAGAGTCTTCCAGCGTTAACACTGAGGTGTTTGTTTTCTCCCGTCTCTCCTCACAGCTGATGGAATGTTGTGTCAACGCTCTGGTGACGTCCTTCAAAGAAACCATCCTTGCTGAATGTCCAGGAATGATCAAACGCAACGAAACCGACAGTGAGTTCCATGATGTCACGACGGCTGTGCGTGTTACACACCCAATTCAATGAAAATTGTGTTTTTAATGATTATTAAACATTTGTCATTTTTTGATGGACGATAAAGATCAAAATTTCATTTCTAAATACTTTATTGAAATAACTGTGAATCAGGAGCAGAAGAAAAAGATTGAGTTTGAAAAAGAGCATATTTGTGACATAGAAAATACGCTGGGCGCCCCACAAGCTTCCCTTTCCGCTTCATTTTGATCCATCCACTTGGAGAAATACCCAGCATGCATCCACATGTTGGTTTTTAAATGTCTTAAAGGCAGGGTCAGGGGTCGGCAACCTGCATCTCTCAAAGAGCCGTTGGGATCAGTTTCTCACAGAAATGAAAACACAGAGAAACCCGGTGTTTCCAGTGAACTTTATTTGTTTTTGTAGTTCATGAAGAGATTTTAATTTTTTTATTTACACTTTTTTATTTATTTTAATTACAGCAAATATGCTGTAATTAACCAGCAGTTAATCTGCTTCTCCAATAGATTTTTTTTCTCATCTGGATCAGGGTATTTTTGGACAAAAGCTGCGTGTTAATTCTGGGATGTCTCGCCACATTTGAGACTTTGCTTTTTTTGTTAATTCCTAAGTACACATTGATCATACTGGTAAAAGACTTTGAAAGCAAACAAATCTACCCAGGTGCCATTAAACACACCGTTTTCTTCAGGTACTTCGGTTCCTCAAAATTCTTCGTCGCTGTCCTACCTGAGTCAGAACACTGTTGGAATTACACGCCGGCGGGAGTGGTGGCGCTGACGCAGGTCGATAGTCACAAAGGACTTTAAAAAAAGACTACATTTAGATTTTTTTAAAACGTAATACTCAACTGGTTAGTTTTTTGTTCTGTTTTTTAAAAAAAAATATTTTTAGGAACATTTCCTGTTTACTGCTTGCCGTCTGTAGTCGTCAGCACAGGGGAGCCGCTCCTGGGATGAGCAGCTCGCCTGGTTCCGACCTGCTGACAAAAATACAACAGCTGGTCGAGAGACGACCCGGAGAGGTTCTGCATGACGAGGCTTTTATTCACTTCTCATTCAACACGTACTGTCCTTTTAGAAAAACTAACCATCCCATAACAGAGTCTGGTCCGCGTTCACAGACACGCCCCCTCCGCGCGTTCACGCTGCTCTCTCACATCTCGACGGTGTTAAAGGCACCACGACAATCTTGGACCGTAACAGTTATTTTAGGATACCACATAGAGACGCAGCACGACCTCTGGAGCAGCAGGCTTTTGACCCCTGGGCCAGGTCCTGCTTATTAGGTCTTCTTAAACCTCATGCACCACCCAGAGTTCTCAGATTCTCAGGTACTGCTCTTTAATCGATACCCAGCATTAGAACAAAGACTCACTGTGAAGCTTCTTTGCCGTTCCTTGAATCTCACCTCTGGAATAACTTACCTGAAGATCTGAGAGTTTTTTGTATCGTTGGATATTTTTACATGCAAATTCAAAACGCATCTTTTTAGCGTAGCTTTTACATATTAATTTAATCATTTTTGTTTTCTTTTAAAGCATTTTATTTATTATATGGCATTAAATATATTGCCATTATCAAACTTGCCGCATTAAAGATGTGTGTAGCTATCTGTGACTCTTCTCATGACAACACAGGTGGGGTTACAACGGGCGTTTATTTGCACTTCTGCAGGTCATCACACTTCTTGTGGGACATTGCGTGCCTTCGCTTTCATTACGCCTTCATTACGCCGTGAAAACTATAACAAAACATTATACATGTTTTAAGGAGAAATAAACAATACAAAATAACACAAAAACAAGCATAAAAAATACCTCGTTTCCGCTTGTCAAGACAAAGACTCTCTTTGAGTCCAAGGTAATCTTTTTTGCAGGTCTTTCTCCCAGCTTGAACTCCTAATTGTTGCAACCTTGTGAGCAAAAAGACGTGCTCACCTGCGGCCAACATAAAAGGCCCAAATTCTCGCGAGAATAATTCTATTCTTCTGAACATAATTCAAACAAAATTCACTGTACACTCCAAAGAAATAAAAATTAAATCAGCAATTATTAACATTTCAAAACCCATAAAAATAAAATATATAATTTTAAGCTGCATTTACACTATCTATGTACGGGTTAATATGTTCTTATTTTTAACTAGTTCTTTTTCAATGACCTATTATGATTATGGTGCTTATGATTGTTTTAAGGGGTGGATTAGCTCTGTGACTTCTCACTGTTTTTATATATCTATTTTGTTTTTATGTCAAAGCACATTCCCTACATATAAATGATGAAAGGTGCTATCCAAATAAAGTGATTGATTCATTGTAGACGTCTTCATTTTCCTCCTCTGAGCAGGTGTCCTGCTCCAAACTGTACGGTCCAATATTTCTCACCATTTTTGTTGCACCGCTAATGTTAGGTTGGGGCTGTAAGCTAGCAGAAGAGTGCAAACAGAGGGAAGATGGGAAATTAGGGAAGGCGCACTTAGTGCATACAGTCCCGCCCACAACTCAGAGGTGAATTTCTAATGCACTGCTGCTCTGCTGAAACTATGTCCAACAAAACAACACTAGGTGTTTTGAAAAGACAAGTTTTTTTTTAAATAGATCACAAGATAATCTGAGTGGGTTTTTAATGACTCGTCATGTTTGGTTTTTGCTCCAATTCCATGCTTCTGGAGAGTGAACGTTGTTATTTTATTCCTCCAGGGCTGCACTTGATGTTTTCACTCATGGACAAAGTTCCCAACGGCACTGAACCCATGCTGAAAGACCTGGAGGAGCACATCGTCAACGCTGGACTGGCGGACATGGTGGCAGCTGCTGAGACCATCACCACAGTACGCACGCTCACACTGACATCCCTACAGAGTGAAGTCCCGTTGGGTTTTCATAAATGTTTGCTCGTTCAGGACTCTGAGAAGTATGTGGAGCAGCTGCTGACTTTGTTCAACCGCTTCAGTAAGCTGGTCAAAGAAGCTTTCCAGGACGATCCTCGCTTCCTCACAGCAAGAGATAAGGTGAGTTTCATCCTCAGACCATAACACAGACACAACCTCAAAGGATTTTTTTTTTAGATCTTGCCACTACATTAATAAATGTTTGTTTTTTCAAATCCTCAAACTTTATATGGCGGTAAAGTTTGCTCAAATCTCTCAAAGGAAAAATTTTAACTAAATTAAAATAAGCATATGTGTACATATCCACCTTTTACCTTTACATTCACATGTTTTTGTTTTTTTTAACAAACACTTTTTGTTAATAAATGTGTTTCCACTTTGTATGATTGAATTGCCCTGCGACAAACTGGCAACCTGTCCAGGATGTCCTCTGCCTTCGCCCACAAGTGGTGGGGATAAATGGTTTAGAAGATGAATGAATGAACGATTGAATTGTTTTAGTTCATGTTTTATAAAGTTAAAGCAAACAAATGATCAAATTACATCCAGAGTCGATAATTAATATATTCATTCCAACATATGCGTTCTTGCCTTTGTTGTTGCTTAGTAAAATCAAACTTATTGATCGGTTTTAAATAAAAAATATAAAGAAACTGATTAGAAAGTATTATCAAAAGTGCTCTGGATTTTTTAAGCCATATTTTTGTTACCCTCTAAACTGCTTAAGGCACAAATTATTAGAAATTGTAAATTTCATGAAAGCAGGCTTTTAAAAATGTTATTGATCCTTTAGTACAAGCTTAAGCATAACTCTTTTTTTTAGTCCTAGCATAATAAAAATCTAATAATTCAAGAAAGTGTTGATAAATGATGGATGTGTGTCCTCCCAGGCTTACAAAGCCGTCGTCAACGACGCCACGATCTTTAAGCTGGAGTTACCCATGAAACAGAAAGGGTGAGTGGCTTCACAATGTTTTTTCATTTAAATGCTGTGTTCAGGTTTTGTTTTTAAATGCGCAGAGATTATCTTTTTAAATCAGTGTCGGTATGAAGACTCAACCGGAGTCGAAGTGTCCTGAGCTGCTGGCTAACTACTGCGACATGCTCCTGAGGAAAACCCCCCTCAGCAAGAAACTCACCTCAGAGGAAATCGAGCTCAAACTCAAGGAAGTGGTGAGTCTCTGTTTTCAGGACCGACTCTGTTCACGTGTAATGTCATTTGAAGCCTCTTTTAGAAACCTTTTTGTCCTCTCTTTTCTGTCGTAGTTGTTGGTTTTAAAGTACGTCCAGAACAAAGATGTGTTCATGCGTTATCACAAAGCTCACCTGACCCGGCGGCTGATCCTGGACATCTCTGCAGACAGTGAGATTGAAGAGAACATGGTGGAATGGCTCAGAGTGAGTTACTAACCCGAAACACTACAGATAAGTTTAGTTTAGATCAGTTTAATGCAAACTCATTACCTTTGAGCAGAGGCTTGTTTTCCAACAACAACGTCATTGTTGCTTTTTATTGGCTAAACTCACCTGGTCCAGGTGTTCAAGTGGAGGAATATCTGAAAAACCATCAGGATGCTGACTTTTAAGACCTGGAGATGACACATGTTTAGTTTTGTAACATTAAACCTAACAAAACCAGTCTTTTGAGAAATTTGAATTTTAAAAAGAAGGTTGTCTTCACCTTTATTTTTCCTGGTATAATGCTGCCATCTATAGTATCAGAGGTTTATGTGGTCAAATTTAGTGAAAATGTTTTTTTAACAACCACACTAGAATTGTGTTGAACACTGAACTGGTGTAACACAATCCGATTTTATGTCTTAACTGAGAAATGAAGTGTTTGGTTTAGTGTTGACTTTGGGTGAGATGCCGATGACGTGAAAAGTCCTCTTTCATTTCCTTCTGCAGTTTAGCTAAGTTTTAACCCTTTATTTAAACATTTAACAAAACCACATTATTACAATCCACAAAGACTGAAGCTTTAAAACTTAAATTTCCTTTTGTCGAGCTCAGAATTTGAGTGTTTTTGTGTAACAAGAGAATTGTTTTGTGAGACTTTGAAAAGGTCTAGTTCTCAGTCCTTGTGTTTTGGATGGAAGGCATAAATCAGCTACTACATTTACATGGCTACATGCCTAAAAGTCTTTATTTTTTTCCCATCTAAAAATGTATTTCTGACTTAATTATAAGGCTAATTCTCTTCAAAACGTTGCAAAATCTTAAGTGCAAAATAAAGCAGTTTGATGTGCAAAATGTAAATGTTGTTTGGTTCATATTCAGATAAAATTGTGTCATTTATTCTTTGCTCTGTTGCTGTTTTTCCTCTTTTCCATATGTTGTGATCATGTTCGTTCACTTCTGCAGGAAGTGGGAATGCCTGCTGATTACGTAAACAAGCTGGCCCGGATGTTCCAGGACATCAAGGTTTCAGAAGACCTCAACCAGGTCTTCAAAGAGATGCACAAACACAACAAGCTGGCACTGCCAGGTACGGCAATGTCTCTGATACACAAACATGCAGAGTCGCCCAAAACAGACAGCTTCCTCTTAGGTTTTTGAGCTGTTCTCCCCGTGCATGTGTGGGTTTTCTGCTGGAACTCCAGCTTCCCCCCGCAGTCCAAAAGGTTAATAGGTGACTCTAAATTTGCTTTTGCTTTTTCAGCGGACAGTGTAAATATTAAAATCCTGAATGCTGGTGCCTGGTCTCGCAGCAGCGAGAAGGTTTTTGTTTCCCTTCCAACGGAACTCGAAGACCTCATCCCAGAGGTGGAGGACTTCTATAAGAGGAATCACAGCGGTCGCAAACTCCACTGGCATCACCTCATGTCCAACGGCATTGTGAGTAACGAAGATTCTTTGAGGATTGGACCATTTCATCTGGATATCACCGCCCAGAACCGGAAGCCCCCCCGCCATATCGGCGGCCCTAACATTTACTGTTTTTCACATTTTAAGCTTTATTAAAAGTATTTTCATCAATTCTGAACACTTTGGGCTTAGGGTAACATGTATCATTTCCGGCTGATGAGGCCATGTGCCATCTTGTCTGCGGCCACGCCCCTCCTGATATTTTTTGAGTGCTGTTTCGGCTCATTGTTGTTCCCTGTTTTGCACAGATCACGTTTAAGAACGAGGTGGGACAGTACGACCTGGAGGTCACGACGTTCCAGCTGGCAGTGCTGTTTGCATGGAACCAGAGGCCCAGGGAGAAGATCAGCTTTGAAAACCTCAAACTAGCAACCGAGCTGCCTGACGCAGAGCTGCGACGAACGCTCTGGGTGAGAGCGTGGGCGTGGCTTAACAGAACTTTTGTTCCCCTCATTGGCTTTTTCCTTCAACCTAAAATTGACATTGTTACTTTCTATAATTTCTATTTAAAGTTATAATCTGTGCAGCTGTAGATGTAAGAACAAGTTCTGTCATTTTTATTTTAAGGAGGGTTTTTTTCCCTGTGATTGTGCAATAAAGTACATGTACAGGAGGTTCAGGGCTTTTAAGGGAGTACACAGTTTGAGAGGATTATTAGTATGTAGCGATTTATTATCTGTCTTTAAAAGCAGGAAATCGCTTTGACTTTATCTTTTCTGTCCAGTCTCTAGTTGCTTTTCCCAAACTGAAGAGGCAAGTCTTGTCTTATGACCCCCCGGTTAGCTCGCCCAAAGATTTTACGGACGGCACGCTCTTCTACGTCAACCAGGAGTTTTCACTCATGTATGTCACACTTTTTCTCAACTTAAAAATATGGTTTATGTTTGTTATTTGAGCATAGTAACTTACAAATTAAAATTTCTTTTAAAAAAAAGTATGGTGAAGCAGAATGTATTACTTATACATTCATTATTTTCTTTTACCGTGAGGCGGCAGTTAATTTTAGACTCTCCTGCAGAGAGTTCAATAAAACTGTCAAGAGTAATATTGAGATTTCTGTTAAGTAAACTCAGGCAGAATTTCTATTTTGCACAGCTATGTGTCTATATATTGGAAAAAAATGCAAATTATTTAGTAGTTTGGCTTAATAATTTATACATTTTTGTTCTTCCTATTCTATTTTTGAAAAGGAAAAGCTGTTTTTTCATGTTTCTGATGTTTCCTGCAGCACACCGGGGAAGTTTCAAACTTACCTAAATATACAAGAACAGCTTTTTTTGAGTAAATCTTCTTTTCCACACCCAAAAAAAAATCTGATTCATGCTATAACACTAAAAAAATAAATGTATACATTTCTTGTTTTGTTTTACATTTATCCTTAATTTTTCTCAGCAAAAACTCCAAAGTCCAGAAGCGTGGGAAGATCAATCTGATTGGACGGCTGCAGCTAACCACAGAGCGGATGAGAGAAGAAGAAAATGAAGGCATCGTTCAGCTCAGAATACTCAGAACTCAGGTTGGGAAAACAGACTGTTTGCATGCGGGAGGAAGCTCACAGCCAGCTGTATTTAAAGAGGTTAAACAAATCGCCCAAAAAAATGGCTGCTTAGTTTTTAAAGATGTTGCAGGAAACCAAATGCAGCTAAAGTGAAAGAGATCATCGCTTAATCCAAAGTCACTGGTGAGGGAAAGAAAGTGAACCCTAAGCTTGTTACTTTATTTCAGGTCTTTAAACAAAAATAAACAGTGTTTTAAGTTACTCTCATACGTTGAATTGAGTTGAGAAGGAACTATGCATATCCCAGTTTAGATCAATCTTTACTCCACAGTCATGGAGAAAAATAAAGAAAACAAATCAACAGGATAAAAAAAAAAAATAAGTTTTTACTTTCACAAAGTCCAGGCTGCTGTATAGCACCCTTTCTGCATGGAGTTTGCATGTTCTCCCCGTGCATGCGTGGGTTTTCTCCGGGGACTCTGGCTTCCTCCCACCGTCCAAAAACACACTTAATAGGTTAATTGGTTACTCTAAATTGTCCATAGGTGTTAATGTGAGAGCCCGTGATTGTGGCCCTGTGACAGACTGGCGACCTGTCCAGGACGTCCCCACAAGTGGCCAGGATAGGCTCCAGCAGCCCCGTCACCCCGTGTTTTTAATAGAAAAAAATTATATATTCATTATTATTTTGGATAAATTTATATTTGCTAGTGGAGCGTGGTGCTGAGTTTAGTAGGAACACACGTGTGGTGACATTTGGATGTTTGGCCGCTCTACAAGTGACGTTCTTCACTGCGGTGATGATGAGCTGACAGCAATTTTTTTAAAAATCAATCTGTCCACACTTCTTTCCCAATCGACGTGTCGGGCACCGCCTGGCTCACACGTGGAGAAAAGCTGCTTTGTTAACCAAAGAAAATCAATTACCACTCCAGTTGACCCCAGCTTTTTAAAGTAAATCTGTTGAACCAATTAAAAAATGTGATCATAATTACTACTTTTCAATGTAGGTTTTCCCTTATCTATGCATGCTAGTAAAAGTGAAAAGCAAGCAGGGATGAACGTGTCATCGAAAGGCTCTATTGTTCTAAGACCTCATTTGTTAAATGAGTTTTAACTGCACTGCTGATATATAAACTATTACATGAAAATATGAAGTTGTGGTCTGTCTCTGTCCCGTGGGAGCTTTTAAAGTCATTCACTTGATGTGTGTTTTCATCCTCAGGAGGCCATCATCCAAATCATGAAGATGAGGAAGCGCATAAGCAATGCCCAGCTGCAGACAGAGCTGGTAGAGATCCTGAAAAACATGTTTCTCCCTCAGAAGAAGATGATAAAGGAGCAGATCGAGTGGCTCATCGAACACAAATATATAAAAAGGGATGAGGCAGACATTAACACTTTCATCTACATGGCCTAGGCAGCGAAGAAAAAGCACATTCTTGCTGTTTTTTTTAACCGCTGGCCTGCACGTGGCGCTTTAAAATCCTACAAAAGGATCTGGATGAGTCTGAAGAACAGATAGAGGGCTAATAATATGATGGGAGGTTGCTGAAGGACAAGGTTTAGCCTTTTCAACAAACGTCTGGGTATTATTTCTGTTTGTAAGGCTCCAGTGTGTCATTTTAAGATGTAGCGTTGAGTCACCGGGCTGTGTTTTTGTCTTTGCTGCCCTCTAGTGTCCAATCAGAGGACAGGCATGACAATATTTGCTGTCGGCCAGCAGCTTACAAGAAATACTAAATAGCAAAGTGGTTAAATACTTCCTGCCTTACTTTCATCAGCAATGACTTGCAGATCAGAGGGAGGTGAAGTATGGAGCGAATTCGGACGAATGTCACCCGCTGATGTGAGTCCTCTGTGGTCACATGACAGTGTGGCTGTGTTTCGCTTCCCTCCTCCTCCTCATCCAGTGGGCTTCTTTTGGACGGGGAACGCAAAAAGGCGGGAAGTGAAAAAGGGCGGCGAGGCGGAGCGGACACGAAGAGACTAGTTTAAACTACCGAGGAGTATTTTGCCAAATTGTGTGCGAGTGTGTTGAGTGCATGGTGTGTATCTGGTCTTTTATATGCGTGTATGTGTGTGCACTTCCAAAAAGCATGCTGCTCTATGATTTTTTTTGGTGTGAATCTATACACATTGTGTCTGAAAAGGTTGAGAAATAATTCAGTCACCAATGAAACGCCGGTGTTTTTGTTTTCCTTCGATCACCAGGTGCAGATGCAGGTGCAGATTATCAGGAGGTGAACGTGTATCTGTCTGTGGTCTGTGTTGGACAAATTTCATTCTGCAAACTATTTATTTGTGACAATCCATGCCACAAACATTCTGATAATTAAAAAAAAAACATGCCTTCTTAAGTCATTGAAAGAGGAAACGGTGAAACTTGTGTTTAGATGACCTTTTTGTGTGTGTCTGTAAATAGAATCCCTGCAGTCCCGACTGCAAGTGCTTCGACGGTAACAGCACTTTTGTTTTTGCCACGGATTTCCAGAATCAGTTTAAACCTTTCCAGATGTCGTTTTGCACCAAAATAGAAATCCTCAAATGGCTTCAGTGCTCCAAAGGGCTTTGAGTTCCCCGGGCTCACTTTGAGCTCGTTTTTCTGCAGATGAGCTGCATCTCAGCTGAGCTGAGATTAATTTTAAATAGCTTATCTGACTTTAGCTGTGGAGGTAAATAAGGCAATACTTAAAAAAATGAATGCAAGCACTCCTGCATCGACATTTCCACAAGTCAAAAATGTTCTAGAACTGTCCAAAGGCTTGTGGTCTGGACTGCACAGACACTAAATGCTGCTTATTGTTGTTTTTTTTTCCCCTCTCATTTTGGAAAAACTCAAAGGCTGTCTTCACACAGTTTGAGCTATTTTGATGTTCATATAGCCCTAATGCTGTGTGTGTCAGTTACCCTCTTTTTGTCTGCATAAATTCGCAGATCCAACACATAAAGGTCACTTTTGGAATGTGTGTGGTTTCCTATCTCACATTACAGCCCTTATTCTACATTTACTGTAGGTGTGATGATTGTTGTTTGAACATCACCATGTTCTAAAAGAAAGTGACATTATCAGATGATTTCTGGCAGGTTTAGCAGTTGCAGAAAGATTTCTTTTCTTTAGGGTAACTGCATTTTGAAAGTATATCTAGATTACAGAAAACGGATCACTACTAAAAAAAATTCCTTATGAGGTTTTTATTTAAATAAAAAATGTTGATATTAGTGATTAATACGGTCAGGTCCATAAACATTGGGACAGCATTCCAACATTTTTTGGCTCTATACGCCACCACAATGGATTTGAAATGAAACAAGATGTGCGTTAAATGCAGACTTTAATTTGAGGGTATTTACATCCATATCAGATGAGCGGTGTAGGAATTACAACAGTTTGCATCTTGTTTGTTTCATTTCAAATCCATTGTGGTGGTGTATAGAGCCAAAAATGTAGGAATTGTGTCGCTGTCCCAATATTTATAGACCTGACTGTAGCTTGCCTACAATTGGTATAATATAGTTAAATAAACATAAATATAATTAGAGATGTCCACAGAAGTAGGACATTTTTCATGCAAGTTCTTCATTTGGGGCGTTAAGAAGTGACATTATTGTCCCCTGAAGGTTGGAGGATTACATATTTAAAATTTACTCATCTGAATTAATAGAAAACTGTTTTGTACATTCATACGTCAACGTAAAACCTCAGTGGGGCACCACAAATGCTCCAAAAACACAATCTTGACAACATATTGGACATATTAGTAGTCCCCAGTGTCCCCCAGATATGGTCTCAGGGTAAAATAATTTGCTTCCTATTAAATACAGAAACTGTTTTATATGAAAAGTATAAATAAAATGTGTGAGTAGTTTTCTCTAAGTCTTTCTAGTTACACACATGATAATAAAAATTAATAACAGATACTCTGATATTCAGAGATGAGTGGACCTCTGATACTAAATACATACACAATCCCTGGTTTATAATTGAGTAAAAAAAACAACTCAACCAATTGAAATCAGTTTCATTTTTCCGTCATGTCAGGTCTCCATAAATAAGTGAAAATGGTCTGAGCCCCTTTAAGAATTATCGGACGTTCCATGTTGTTGTTTCTTGTAGGGGAACGCCTTTTGTTTGTTTGTTTTACATTATTTTTTTTAAATATATTTTAAATATATTTTCTGTTCTTATCTTGGTGTATTTTGGTTTTAGACGTGTCATATGATAAAGATGAACTGATTTAGTTTTATTTCAAACCAGTAAGTATTTACTTCGGAGTACACCCCTGTAACAGAATGGTACTGCCCACTCCCACAGAAACGCCGGGATACCGGCTACAGAAGAAACCTCTTAGAAGCAGGTGGAATCTGTGTCCTACGAGACCTGAGCAACGTAAGTATTTAAAATTGGTTTAATGATTTCATTTAATGACACATTGGTTTTTAACTTAGACCTCTTTTTAAAAAAATATTTAATCAATCATACGATTATATTGTGTAAACATCAGTTAATAAAATAGCTGACTATAGCGTAGAGTAGCACCGAGGAGCCGTTAGCGTTAGCTACCAAACAAAAGAAGTCTGTTGAGACCCAGATTGTATCATCTGTCATACGTTGGGGACACCAACAAACGTCTGTTTGTCTCGTAGTTGTTTTTTTTTAATTACTCTTTAGTCGAATAAACTCAAATGTTACTGGTAAACTTGATTTTCTTATTCCCCGTGTTGAGGTTAGAGACGCGAAGCTAATGCTAGCTAAGCTACGACAGCAGTCGAGTGCTGTACGCTGCATGATTGAATCTAAGCATTTCGGTCTTCTGCCCCTACTAGGAGTTTTGTATTGTCCTTATTATGTACACAAAACAATTGCAAAATTTGTACTTTCAGCGTGACCTCTGTGCTTGTTTTTGTATTGGGGGGGGGGTGAAAATGCCAAATGAATCTAGTGACGCAGTTTCTTTTAAGATTAGCGTTTTAATGGTTAACGTATGAAATTCGAAAGGAAGTTCATTCTTCAACAATTTGGATCATATTTGGTTGAGACGTGTGTGTGTGTATGTGTGTGTTGTACTGGACGCCATGAATCCAAATTTCCAAATGTTCCAAGTTTGAGGGGACAGTGTCCCCCTGCTCCAAAGGCTTTAGGGAGTAAATCGTGGCAAAAACATCGGTGTGAAAATCCAATGTCACGCTGTGATTTGCTTGTTCTAACGTGTAACAACAACAAGGTATTCCGATTATGACCTGCAGACATGAAACTGGTAATCACAGCTGTAAAGTCAATATTTGAACCAACCGATGTCACAGTAAAAGACTTTGACTTATTTTAAACCCAATAGGAGCCTTGTATGACTTCTATATCTGGATTACATGTCAAGTGATGACATGTCACTTGAACAAAAACAAAATGAAAAAGGAGTTTTCGGATCATTGTGACTTGTGGCTGGGGTTTAAATACACATGTGGTGTTGTGAGTGTACATATTGTAAAACATAGTTTTTTTTTCTTTAAGGGAAAGGCTGACTTAAGCTTCTGTATGATAGACCTTTTCCTCAACCCTTTTATAAAATGTAACTGTCAATATTCTTTCTGTTTTGCTGGTATTTTGTGAAATTTGACACTATTATTGTTAACTTTCAACTGCTGTAAGGCAGATATCTAAAAATAAATGTCCTTCAGTTACGTTATAGAGCAGGCTTTTTACATTATGTAGTATCTTTGAATGTATTTGAAAGACCATATTTTAAAAACAGATTGTCTATATGGTACTTTGTGAATTGATGGTTTAGCTTTTTCTTTCTTTTTAAAGATACAAAGCTCTTGGAGTCTTATTTTTAGGGTTATGGTATGGTTCAGTGCTTTCCTCTGTTTGATTTTTAAAGACTTACCCTGATGAGAATTGGTGTTTTGGTGTTTTTAACATGCTCTTGTAGCATTCTTTCTCATATTATGAAAGTGAAGCTCAAAGTTGCTCCCTGTTCCCTTCTCTGCTTCTGTGCCGGTCCCAAGCCCGGTGGGATTGAGAGGGTTGCGTCAGGAAGGGCATCCGGCGTAAAACATTGCCAAGTTAACCATGCGACTCGTCCTCGAGGGAGGGTTGTTTCGCTGTGGCGACCCCTGATGGGAGAAGCCGAAAGTGAAAGAAGAAGTTGTGAATCAGGAGAAGACAAAAAAACACTGTTTGAAAATATCTTTTGTAGTGTAGAAAGCTCCATCCTGATGCATCCGCGTATAGATGTTCAGATTGTCGTACGTCTTTGTTTTTCCCGTTTGAGCTGAGATCTGGCTCAAAAATGTCTGTCTGGGTAGCTTCAATATTTTTTGCCTTTTTTGTTTCACCTGTAATGTTGGGCTGTTTGTGTGAGGGGCTGTAAGCTACCTCAATAGAATGTAAACAGAAAGCTCTCGGCAATAGGGGGAGCGGGGTTGCTCCGTGCCTACAGTCCTGCCCACAACTAAGAAGGGAATTTCTAATGAACTCCTGCCGCTCTGCAGAAACTATGAACTTGAAAACAACGGAGGTTTTGGCTAAAAATGGCATAATCATAATTAAAAGAACACTATGAACGCTTTTACAATAGATCAAAAGATAATTGAACCTTTTAGATTTAGCACAAATTTAACACAGATGAAGCTTTTGAAGGTGGCCTCTTTTCATTCTGCTAGTTTTAAGTTGCAATAAAGCTTGCAGTTTTATAGTTCCAGCTAACAGTTGCTGTTTGTGTGATTTTTAGAAACGACTTAAGCAGTCTGGCAGATCTCGGGGCAGTTTCAGAAAAACTGGACAAGCTAGTGAGTCCTGCTAACAGTTTTTGTATCGATTTGAAACAACACAGTACATCTTTTACAATTTGTCGTTCTAACAAAGATGAGCCATGTTTTGTGTATTTCTGTCATACCTTCTTTTTTTTGTTGTTGTTGCAGCATCTTTTAGATTTGAATGGACAAGACAGCCAGAATTTTGCAGGTAAGAAAATCAACCTGCAAAAATTAAGCTTGTCAACTTGTCTTTAATGTAAAACAAGAGTCGCCACTATAGTATTTGCGAGCAGTGCTGTGATATTTGTATTGTTTTCATGTTCGGTACGTTGGTCAGAGCAACTTTATATTTGAATGTCAGAAAAAAACATTTTTACTGGCACTGACATAGCTATGTGGGGAAACACAGCATATATTTTTAATTTCAACCTTTACTATCAGCAACTAACTACTTACTTCCTAAAATATTGGATGTTAGAATGACTTTTTTTTTTTTAACTATGTGAAAAAAGGATCGATATCTGTCTTGTGTGGTAATTTGAGACTCTTCTTCTGTCTCTTTTCTGAAGCCCAGCTAGTAAATTCCAATAAAAATCCCATAATGCCTGTGAAGAAGAGGAAGCTGCCGGACTCTGATGATCAGAAGCACAAGTGTAAAATTGCAAGGTGAACTTTGAAGAATGTACTTGGTTGTTCTAAGCGTGTCATAGTTAAAAATGTCTTTTTGGACAATAATGTTTCATATTTAAAACAAGAAATATTAGCTGTTTATCACCTTTTCATACATTTATAAGTCTTTAGGGTTGTAGTTTGGTTCAAATGAAAAGTATTACGTTATTGTTTTTGGTAAATATGTGTGACAAACCATTGACATTGTTCTTTGTTCACTGAGTTCCTGAACAAATAATCAGCTGTTTCTGTTCAGACGTTTACAGGTTGGGATGAAAACCTTTTTTCTTCTTCCTCTTCAGTTTTACTCGACCACAGATCCGCGGCGTGAAGCCAATCAGCACCGAAGCCCTGTTTTCCAGTAAGAGATGCTTGGCCTGGTTCCACAATTACGCCGGCCCCGACAAGGTGTTTGGTCCTGAAGCCATGGAGAGGTTTTGTGAGGACATCGGCGTGGAACCAGAGAATGTAAGTCTACCTCTGTTTATGATGTGCAAATCATTTCCAAGCTTTTGGCATTTGAATTTGGGTAAAGAGGAACAGGAAGCGGTGATTTCTGTGCACAGAGTGAACAGACTTTGCTTTCTTTCAGATTATCATGTTAGTTTTAGCTTGGCATCTAGAAGCGGCAAATATGGGATACTTCACAAAAGACGAGTGGCTTCGAGGAATGACTATATTACAGTAAGATTCCTTTTCTTATCTCTGTTGTTTGGTTTCAAATGGGCTTTCAGTTGAAATGTTGCTTTTTCTTCTCTCCTCAGATGCGACTGCACAGACAGATTACGAAGCAAACTGGATTACCTGCGTAGTGAGCTCAACGATCCTGTAGCCTTCAGAAGTATTTACAGATATGCCTTTGACTTTTCCAGGGTGAGCTTCATTCTCTCCTGTTGTTCAAACTTTGAGCCCTCAGTATCAATATTTTTGTTATGTCTATTCAAATTTTTAAAATAATTTTAGGCTTTGTTTATCTTTACCGGGTGCCTTTTAATATGAACCAGACAAACAAACCGTCACAGGATCTGAAACCCAAAGGAACAGAGTGAAAAACGATGACGTCTGGCTGTAGGTTCATGATCAGCAGTTATTTTTTTATCAAACCTTTTTCTTTTTCTTGTAGAAAAATGGACACAAGTTGTTTACTGTCAAACTGTCGGTTTTCATGCTGGCAAGTGAGGAACACAAAACCCCAGATGAGTTTAGTTTACACCGTTTTTTTCTTTAATTCTTTATATTCCAGGAAGTCATTTTTTATTTTATTTTTTAACAGGAGTAGTAAGCACATAGAACTTGCACAACAAAGAAGTCTATTTTTAATGACTGTTTCCTACCCGAAGAAGTCGTTTAATAAACCCAGATTTTCTGAGTCAAATAGAATATGTGATTGCTTCCATCGAATATATATTTATCCATTCTGAGTTGGTGAGGGGCTCCGGAGGAAGCCAACGTCTTGTAATTGCTTTTTTTGTGACTGATGTAAAAACTGTAAATAAATATTTGTATATTGTATTTGTTGATGGATACATTAGTGGTGCTTGTTTGGTGAGACTGTACTTGTGTGTCCCATCAGGACAAGAATCAGAGGAGTTTGGACATGGACACTGCCAAATCGATGCTGGCTTTGCTGCTGGAGAGACGGTGGCCTCTCTTCCCCATTTTCCAACAGTTCCTGGAGGTAAAGGACTATTTTTGGTTGAATGATTGATGCCACAGATGAATGCAGTGCAGTTTAATGTGTCGGCCTTAAAGAGGCTAAACTTCATTTCTGTGAAGGCATCTGCTAACGGAGATTCTTCTTTAGCCTCTCATCGTTATGCTGTAGACCATTAATGCTGCAGGATTTCTTTGAAGTGCGTCCACACTGCTTTGTTTTAGACTCATGAAAAGAGGTCCTTCTGTTATTCCTGAAAATCTCCTGTGACTTTGAAAATGTCAGAATAGAACGTAGATGAGACTATGATGTGTTCTGGTTCTCTAAAGCAGAAATTTTCAACCTTTTTTGAGCCATGGTACACTTTTTTTTTTTCCTTGACAAAATTCTCGCGCCACACCAGCAACCAAAAATAAAAACAAAGAGAAACTGAAGTCTGTATTGACGATCCACGATCTCACATGTATTTGTAATATTTGAGCCACAAATACTTATGTTTTTTTCTAAAAGTTGTAATACCTTTTAATAACCATTTTAATGAAATTAGTTGAAAATCGGCACAGGAAGTTGTTTATTAAAATGCAATTTCATTAATGTAAACCTCACAAAAACCAAATAAAATAACTTTTTTTTCTAAACGATCATTTATTTTTAAATAGGCCTTCCGTTAACAAATTGAAGTTTTATTATTTGTTTTGTCTAACTCAGAAATGTAACTTGAACAAATCTGGTGTATTTACTTGCGGCTGATTAAATTGTTTCATTTTAGGCAAATGTGTCTGTTGGCCACTTCACCTTAATCCTGTTTCTTTTATTTTATTACTTATATTTAATCTTAACTTCAAGTTTATCAAAATTGATTGAAGTCTGAAATGGAAGTTGTCCTTTAAACAGATATTATTAGAAAGCAGCTATTTATTTTATTTTATAAAGATGATTTGGACCAAAAAAACGCTGGAATCTCTGACTTTAATTATTTTGTTCTCCAACAAAAACCTTAAAGGAGAAATAAACTGTTCTGCTGCTTTCATGAGGACGTTTTTTAAACTGTTGGAACAGACGTTTGCGTTTGTTGAACTTCGTGACGGTTAACAGTAGCGCAGTAAGGCACCATCACATTAACCCAATGCATCATGGGAGTTGTAGTGAATACGGTGGGGCTGATGCCGGACAGAGTCTGAGCTTCTTTATTTTATTTACTTCTTACAGGGTCCCGTGTGAATTCTGGATCCCACACTAGGGTTGCACGGATGAAACATACGGCCCTTTAGCCCCGGTTCTGCACACACGTGTGGCGCGGATCCCCCCCCCCCTCCTGTCCCCTCTTTCCGCATCATTGGTCCATTCACATCGAACCTGATTCGTTTATCATATTTGCGTCCTTTCACCTTGTTTAACCCGCGTCACAGTCCCTGCTGGACGTTTGTACTAAAGTGTTTTTCTTAACCCAACACTCCTGCATGTGGGCGGAGCTATTGTTAAAAAAAAACTTCTCACCTCCTTAATGAAAGACACAGAAGATGTCTTTATGTTGAAGAGCTCCACAAAGCTGTCGCTGTGAAGCATGAACATTTTTTGATTAACACAGAGCTGATATTCTGCTGATGATAAATGTTTTATATCAGTGAAAATGAGCACTTTCTAGTGTTCTGTGAGTGACGGTCAGGTGTGTCGGGTTGAAAAGCGTTGTTCTAAAGACTCTGCTTCTCCTCTCTCTGCTTCTTCTTTTCTGCCGCGTCCATCCACCCACCCACCACCCTCAGCAGTCAAAGTATAAGGGGTTAAATAAGGACCAGTGGTATAACGTTCTGGAGTTCAGCAAGACCATCAACACAGACCTCAGTAACTATGATGAAGACGGAGCGTGTGAGTGTTCCTACTGTCATCACCGTGACACGCCATCGTACCAAACACAGCAATAACATTTAAAAGGCAAAAGATGCTTTCATTGTCCTAGTGGGACACTTTGCCTCATTTTACTTTTTTTGTCTGGTACTGATATTTCCATCTATGCATTTTTTAATCCTTTTAATTAATTTCATATTTGACTTTTCCATTGATCTTGTGATGATTTACATTCCCCCACTGTGCCATCAATAAAAATGTCTCATCTTATCTCATTTTATTTCATCTACTCTCATCTCATTTGGTCTAGTAGTCTCATCCTAAAATCTTTAGGCCTTTTAAACGAGATCTTTCTAAACTCTCATGTGTGATTTTTGAAAACGCTGACGTTCAAATCTGCTCTTCCAGGGCCGGTGCTGCTAGATGAGTTTGTGGAATGGCAGAAGACTCGGCCGGCGTCGTCGTGAACAGCCGAACTGAAAAACAGAGGGAGAAAGGGGAAAGCACAGCAGAGGGATGTCCGTCTCTCAAACACATCCGTGTGAACATGAACTGCAGATCCATTCCCGTAGAAGCTTCTCACATCCTGTCCAAACTTGTGTGCGACGTTGCCGGATGTCTCAAATGCCTTTTCTCCAATGTGAAATAGTATTAATATAAAAAAAAGACAGACAGTTCTTTAATGCTCCAGTTTGTGTATTGTTTATAAATGTTTTCATAGTGATTAAAAGAGGGGAAAGTACCACAGACTGTTTGGCTTTATTTGAAACAAAATGTGGAACTTATCGGACACGTGCTTGAAAGCTGTTGATGTGGAGAAAATGTTCTTCTGGGATTTAATGAGGGCTGCTCCTCATTGGGATTATCCCTCCGTGTCAGTCAGGGAACTTTTCTTGAAGAAAAGAAAGCCCCACCCCCATATTTTGATCTATGTTCCCAGTGGTCTTTTATTTAGGATTATGCCGTTGGTGCGGAAGTAACCCTGCACTGATATCCCAGCGGGTTTTTGTTTTCACACTAAACACTTTACTTTTACTTTCAGGAAAAAATGCAAACCTTTTTTGTTGCTAATGTTTCAGATCTCATTTGAGTTTAGGCAAGGCACGTTTGTTTGTGTAGCACAATGCGTGCACAAAGTGTTCATTACATAAAGTGCAAAAGTAATCCCATTACGGGGAGTATTTCAGGAACGGTCCTCCTTCCACAGTTCTCTCCGTCAGATGTCCATTTGGAGACGTGGCGTGTCCTCGCTGTGGTGCAGCGGTCCAACCGACGCCGCAGGCATGATGGTGTTGAGGCGCGTCAGAGACAGAGAGCGCTGTCTGGGCCTGGGGGCGGGGCCTGCGTCATCACATGTGCTGTCTGGAAGGTGGCCATACCTTTGGCCGCTCTCATCGTATTGGTACAAACGGATGACGCGGCGGCGAGCAGACGCCTCTTCTGTCGTCTCCTCATTTTTCCCACTGCTTTCATCTTCTGATGCTGTGCAGGAGCGCTGCGACTCTCCACCCCCTTTGGTCTCCTCGCCTTTGTGTGCGCTGTCCTCCCCCCATCTGTCATGTGCAGCATCATCTGACACCTCCTCTCCTGGACCTCCATCCATCTCCTCCTGGCTCTGTCCATCACTGACCTCCTCTTGCTCATCCGCTCCACTTATGCTCCCACCATCTTCTGATGGGCAGAACCCAGCAAGATCTTCCTCCTCGTCGTCATTCTCCTCTATTTCCTCCACACTTCTTTCTGCCCTCTTGTTCTTCACATTAATGTCGTCACACCCCTCTAAGTAAGTAGCGCCTGCCTTCTCCTGGTCCATATGGCGCTGGAAGCTTCTTCGAGGTTTGGCAGGAGGAGGCGGCGAGTTTGTTGAAGAGGTGGTTTGGTCCATGTCAGGGTTTGCAGAGCCGCCGTCTGCCTCATCTTCACACGTGGGCGGGATGGTTGACATGTCGAGATGTGAGTCGTCTCTGCTGTGTCTTTTCCTGCATGACCCCAGTCTTCCTGATGCTGCCTGTAAGCACCTGAGATAAAAAAAAACAGTTCAAATTAGTATATTTTATGGTCTTTTTTTGCAGAATAATCTATTTGAAGGCTTTCAGTTTTTCTAACATTTAATAAACTGGCATACAGATGGACAGGAACCAACTATTGCACATGAAAATTCTGCAAAGATGCAGATTTTCTCTTTAAAGTCAAATATTTTCTCCATTCTCCACCTTGTTCCGTGTAGTTTCTGCATTTTTGTTTTGTTTTTTGGTCTCAAATCAGCACAAAAATCACATTTAAATTAGAGAAACCAACAGAAAAGTTGATGGAATATTATTTTTATGAAGCAAGATTTGGAACTCTAAGCACCTGAGGACCCCGTTCCTGTTCAGAGCTCCAGCACTGAAGCCCAGCACAAACGTGAGCACCACGGAGGCTGATACCGCTCCTGCAAAAACACTCTTGGAGACCTGCGCCTCCTCTGCAAAGGCCGGGCTCCTCCTCTCTCTGAGAGCAGCACAGCTGCTGACCTGCTCACTGTCTGCTGGTTCGGGGTCGAAACGGAGGTCATAGGGCCACAGCGCAGTTCCCTCTGTGTGCTGCAGGAGGCAGTAGTACAGGCCACTGTGGAGGGCGCTGGAGTTGGGGATGACCAGACTCCCATCCTGGTTCATAAAGACCGGGACCCGTTCAGTGTGGACTTCAGGGGCTTGCAGGCCTCCAAAGGGAGTGTGCCAACGCTGGACTCTACCTGCACACAAAGAGCCAGAGAACAATTCAGAACAAAATCTGTGAAGTATGGAAGCATTTCTGTAGCATAATTAATGATAAGTCAGTAACAGAAATGCTTTTTATTTTCAAAATGAAGCTGCATTTGTTAAATAAAAAATAAAAAAGAAGCAATCAGAACCGCTTTTTTCTTCTTCTTCAAAGCTGCTCATTCTGTCACTTCATTAAATTGAGAAAGAAAATGGTATTTGAACATTTTTTTCACTCTGTGATTTATTATTTTATTTTTATTCTTTCATTATTCAAACGGAGCTCCTCCTCACCGGTTTTCTTCCCATCGCCACAGTTTAACGTCAGCTCTGCGTCTGGGCGGCCTCTTATCCTGCAGGTGGGGGCAACAGTCAGAGCGCCTCTCCTCGGATTTGCTGAGGCGGACAGGATGACAGTGATGGTTAACCAG
Source organism: Oryzias sinensis (assembly GCA_037389245.1). NCBI lineage: Eukaryota > Metazoa > Chordata > Actinopteri > Beloniformes > Adrianichthyidae > Oryzias > Oryzias sinensis. The sequence goes on from CM074488.1 coordinate 4,299,305, forward strand.
CTGGTTAACATTCCAGACCTGTGGAGGAAATCATTTTTTATGGTCCTGGTGCAGCATATGACTGTCAGTACAGCAGCTGCATGCAGTCATAAATGGAAAGAAAAACCTATACCTATAAAACAGTTTTAGCCTTCATCCTACCAGAATACAACCTTAAAATAAAGACAACTTTTAAGTGAAACAGCAAAGACATTTTTTTTCTAATTTAGAAGCCAAATGAAAAATAAATTTAAGGTTTCTGCTGTTATCCAGACAAAAAAACTACAATAATTTGAGGGTTTAGCATGAAAGGTTCCACTTAAGTGACTGTTAAATCAAGAGGATGCTGTGACTCAACTCTCATAATACATTTTCAATAATATTGGATGCTTAACAATAAAAGAAATAGGAGCTGTATTTTGCAGTTTAATTGTAACTGAAATAAAGTAACACATAACAAGTTTGTAAATGAACACATAGCAGGCCTACAAAGTGTTATAATATGTCTAAAAATGTACCTTATTCCTCCAAACGTGAACATTTTCTCCTTCCAGGCGTTAACTCATGCTGCTGGATCGTTGCTCTCCTCCGGCAGAGTGTAAAGTGCACTTCCTCACATGACACCCAGGATGTCTTTGTCTTCTGACGATGTTAAAGATTAATGTCACAAACTTTAAATGACTTCGTCTGGTTTTTGAACCAAAACAGCTGATGTGCAACTGTCATCATCTTTTCTCCAACAGAAAAAATATAAATCATCTTTTATTGAGAACTTTAAGAAAAAAAATATTTTATTTTTATACACATTATTTTTTATTAGAATATGTTGTATCATTTTGCCTTGTATCACAACAATTATTTTAGATCACATTTAAAATCGTTCTTATTGATTAGGCACTTTTTAGACACTCAATGTCATGTAACAATAATAACAGTAAAAGGCATTAAACACATATTTATTTGTTTCACAAAAACAAACAGTGCAATGAAAGGGGGAACAGAAAGAATACAACATTGTAGAAATATACAAAATACAAACATGTCCAGTTAAAATAAATTATGTTAAAATTATCATTTTTGTTTAGATCAACTATCATAAAATGTATGAAAATACTGAAAAGATGCGTTTTGAGCTTGAATAATAAAAACTTAAAAAAAGATATGACAAATTTTTTTGATCATCATAGTTTTCAACAGCATCACTGGTGATACATCTATAACTGACTGTTTTTGATGAGGCTTTTCGTTTTTGTTGTTGTTATGGTTCACTTTCATTACAACAGGAAAGATGCTTCATATTAAACATAATCTGCTTGTTCTTCTTCTTCTGCTTTGGTGTTGTTTTTGTCTTGTCCTCATTTATAAAGTTCTCATGACAGATTTAGTTGTAACTACACTGTATGACCACCAGAGGTCAGCAGTTTCAGTTACAAAAAATAAAAAGAAGGTAATCCCTAAATTAGTCAAATGATTAGTAATTTCAATCTTAAATTTCAGTAGATAGTGTTGAGAGTTATTGTGTTATTTTGTGACTAATTTTACTATGTTATTTTGTGTTGTGAAATCTAAAGCCTTGTGTTGTGACCCTTCTGGGCCACGTTTTTATTTTATTTTAGGCCAAGCAAAAAAGCAGAATTCCCAATAATTGATGCACAGGACACCTACTTATACCTGAAGATTTCTGTAAATTCTTGCTTGAAGGTAATTTATTTAAAAACAAGTGATTTAATTTTGTAATAATACAATTGAGTAAATATATTTGTCACACATTAAAAAGTTTTGTCTAAGTTCTTTCTTCCACTAGTACTCTTGAAATATATTTTATTTACTATACTTAAATATGAAGTAGACTAACTGTACACTTCTTCAGACTAAATTGGAACATTTTAAATTAAACAATTTATAGATAGTATATAAAAAATAAACTTCAAATATACTCCCGTTTAGTGGAGACTAAGTATACTTGTAGTACACTTCAATAGAATACTAGTTTAGAATCTTAATTTATTTCATGCCATCATTAAAGGCTTTTTGCTTAAGTTGTGTTTTTTCTAAACATCATTAGAAGGAACACGAAATATTTTAAAAATGTTTATATATATATTTCTGACTTTAGATGAACTACTTTCGCGATTTAATACGATTTTAGCTTAAAATAATGTTTTAAAGTAATATTTTGGAAGTTGATTCGTATTAATCTTCAGTGATTAAAAAGGGAAAATCACTGCTTTGCGTGTGCGTGTGAGCACGTGTGTAAATCACAGCTCAGATAAGAGTAGTACTTTCCACTTACTATAAATGTACCTCCAGCCAAACCTCAGATCTGCATTTTTTATCAGTTGGAAGCTGGAGATAATAATAGTAATACAATAAAACAGTAAAACTATGTAAGGCTTCTGTCATTAAAGGACTAACTCCTGAGGTGGGATTTACTCCGAGCAGAACCTGAAGGCATCATCACACAGTCTGCCTCGAGCCATCAGCTCGCGACGTTGGAGCTCCCGTTGGATTTTATTTTAAACGATCACAAATTGGTGTTTTCTTAAACGAAAGAGCGGACTCTCTGAGCTCTTTTTGGGGGAAACATCTCCGGAAGAAAACAGCGGGAGTGACCTGATCCACGAACCGGGTTTAAAAAGAGCACATTTCCAGGTAAAGTTGTTAACTCGATATAGGGGAAATATAGACTTACAATCGATCGTTTTTTCCATATAATTACGGATTTATTGTCATTTGAAAGCACGTTTATGTCAAGTATTCGTCACTTCTTTGTCCTGTAATTTGTTTTTGTTTTTTCGTAAATGGAGGTTAGCTTCAAAAACAGGATGGTTTACGACGTTACACGAATGGACGAAACACTTTTTGCTATATTTACCCTGAAAAAAAAGAAATAAGCGAAGAAAAACTTGCACTAACTGACATTTTAACTATTTTAGCGTAGCTAACTTAACACTCCTTGTATAAACACATTTAAACAAGCGTTACAATGACATATATATTTAAAAACCACGAACTTGTTTCGTTATGATTGGGCGTTTAAAGATCACAAAAGTGCTCGGAAAACTCCCAACAACAGATCTTTGATTTATTATTATTAATGTTTGTGCATCGTTTGAAAAAAAAATGTCTCGAAAGGTTCGGCAGAACCCAACGAGCTCCCAAAAAGGCCATTTCTGTATATATTTACATCCGTTTACCTATAAAAACGAGGCTCAACCCACGTTTTTCTGTTGCTACTGGAAGTCACGCCCAAATCCTCTGAATCTTGGGTCTAAGCTCCGCCCCCAAACAAAACTGATTATTGAAATGTGTGGGCGATACCAGATATTGTCAACAGTGGAGGATCAACAATGGAATTGCAGGTTTAAACCCAGAATAATTATGAAGTTAACATCTTTGTTAAATCCATGCATTCACATTTTCACAAGTCTTACACCTGGATCTTTATTCTGGCTTCAGTTTCAGAGCTTCATTTAGCTCCAAAAGTTCATGCTAGCTGCTTCTTAATTGGCTTATTGTCCCATTCACACCAACTGACAGTTTGGGGGAAGGGGCAACAACTGTTTCAAACCTCAGCTGTTCTGGGGGGTATTCCAGAAAGCAGGTTATGCTAGCTCCCACGGTAAGTTTGAGGCTAAGGAAGTTGATAACCTCAGCTTTCGGTTCCAGAAATGGAGGTATGTTTCAGGTTAGGTCAAGTTACCATGGCAACTCATGCTCTGAACATAACCTGGTCCGGAGCAGGTTTAGTTGAAGCTTAGTTTGTTTACAGAGAGGTGAAGCAGCATGGCGTGTCCATTTGAAGATGATTTAGTGGATGAAAAAGCTCAGATAATACTTTTTCCACCATGAGAGGGTGATAAGACCACATATGGATGTTGGAAAATTAAACTTTTTTACTTTGATCTAACTTAATGATTTGCTTCAGTTAAGATAAATCATTTTTTTGTTAGGTCACCTTAAAAATAACACGTAGTTTTCAGACAATTATTTTCCTTTCGTTCAAATTAACTTAATTAAGTAGGTGTAACTTTGATGCTGCTGTTAGATCGGGACCGCAAGGGATTCTGGGATATCATTCCCTTTGCCTGTCTGGACGGATTTGGGTTTAAGTGTGGGTTTTTTACAAAATATGTTTAGTTGTATTGCTGTTTTACTGTGTTTCACCGTGTTTTGCCGAGCTATTTTCTCCTACTATGCTTACGTCTCTGCACCATGAGTGAGAGTAAAGAAGTGGATGATGAGTTTATATTGCACCCCACCACACAAACCTGTAATGACAGTGACGGAAAATTCTTTAATGAGTTTTTGCACTCCGTGCATTTTTTCCCCGTTCTTTTTATTGTTATAAAAATGAGCATATCTGACGGTTCAAACTTAGACATATGAAAGTTCAAGAAATATAAGTAATTAAGATGGAAAAAGGATTAATGGAGTAATGTGACATTTAGTTAGATAAATACGTAAATTTGAGTTGTATAAACAATTATTGAGTTTGAATAAATTTAACTAAATTATTTAAATTATTTTTCAGCCGTGTTACTTTTTTGATGGACTTATAATCTTTATCTGCCGTCATTAAAATCTCAGACTCCGTCTCACTTCCGTCTCAAGTGTCGCGCTTTCTTTTTTTCTTTCTCCACGCGTTTCCATGGTGACTCCAGAAATCGGCGATCTATTGAGAATGTCTTTATGTACCGTGCGTTAACCCAGGGTTACCAAGTCGAGCGTAATTACGCCAACTCATATCCGGTCTTTTGGAACCGACATACCCAGAGTAAGCAAGTTCAGGCGGATTTCAGCCAGAGTTCAGGCTCAAAGTCAGGCTAGTTTAAACATGCTTCCTGGAATACCCCCCAGACCCATCACAGAGAAGTTTTTAAACATTCTGCACTTGCATCGTTTTGGTTTTGTTCTGGGCAAATAGACTGCATCCACTGCTGTCTAATATGCTCAGTATCACTGAATAAGAGGCTTTGGGCAATTCTGTTTCACAAATATCAATTGTTTGCAATATTAGGGCATAATATTTTGTAACAAGTTTGCAAATAGTTACATCTAAAATAAAAACAAGTTTTGAATTCCCATTCAGTTTGTTTCTATGACTTTTGTTTTTTAAAGGGCTCCTTCGACCAGACGTCTGTTATGTGAAGACATTTGAATTCTTATGAAATTTCTCCCTAAAGGTTTTTTATTGTTATTTTTAAACTGTGGTTCACCACAGTTTGCACAAAATAGCACATTTTTTGTATAAATACAATGTAAGTGCTTAAAATAAAACATTAAAAGACACACTTAGCAAAATGCTATAGGAGTGATTATTGAAATAAAAATGTGAAAAAGTTCAAATGAAATCATTTTAAATTACGCTTTTGGAAACTTTTGAATACAATCTAATCAAATGCAGCTGAGAGCTGGTTGGGGGAGCTTTAACCTGCATTTAAACAAACTGAGTGGGCGTGTCCACGTTGGAGGGATGCGTCCTTTAATGGCCGTGACTTAAGCAGCCTACCAATGCAGCCCAGGAAGAACGCAGCCCTCCAATCTGAAACCAGCCAGTGTTTCATCGGATCCAAGGCTTTCTGGAAGGCTCTTCCAGATCTGTGGAGCATAGAAGCTGAATGTAGTGTAGAACGTCTCCATGTTTGGTTTTGTCTCTAGAAACTGACCACAGACCGGACCCAGTTGACCGGGGAGGTCCGGTGCTCCATACTGGTTCAGGAGGTCAATCATATATTTTGGTGCTAAACCGTTCAAAGCTTATAAACCAGCAACAGAACTTTAAACTAACCTTTCATTTCATTGAAAACACAAAAGGTGTTTTGTTTAAGGAATTCTAGAGAAGCAGAACTCTGTTTCTAAAAAGGAGAAAACTCAGATGAAAGAAAATCCTGTCGGAAAACGTTATTTTGTGAGGTTTGTGCCTGTTTTCAGCAGACAACCATGCAGATTCTCTGTTCACTTTCATTCCTGTTTTGTTGTATTTATGTGACTCTGATGTGATTACTGGCAGGCCGGATGTCTTCCACTAGAACTCGCCATGGCAACAGTCAGCTGGTTGATTGTGTGTTCATTCAGAAATGAAAAACTGTCCTTCTTCACCCAAACTTTTCTAAAATTTTTAATATTTACTGAATTTAAAAATAGCATTACATCATTTAATGAAACAGGGTTTTTTTCTTTCAAATATTCAGTCTCTTCAAATAAAGTTGTGTTTGTATTTCAGAAATACAGACTAACATATCAAACTTGAAGGCTGTGGGGAAAGTCTTTTTCACTTTTATCTGAATACTGTTTCAGTTCACTGTGGTTTTTATACATCAGTTTTTACACGTAAAGCTCCCACCCCTGCATTTCAGTTTGGTTGTGGTCTGAAACTCGATGCTTTTCCTGTTTCTACCACTGTTGCAGATTTTCAGGTGACTTTAAGGTCATTGTCTCTTTTCATGACACTCAGGATTCAGGATTCTTTTATTGTCATTTCACCACAGCGATAAAACGAAATTCATGTCTCTGGTCGTTTACACTCAGATTAAGACAGGAAGTAAGTGACATCTCAATGTGATATAGTATGATTCCTATGGAGTATTGCACAGAAATTCAGCACAGAAGAGAATATATCACATCGCATGGACCACAAAACTGGTCCTCAGTCTCTTGGTCCTGCTCTTTATGCTCCGCAGACATGGTTTAATTGCAACATTTGCTTTAGGCTTCAAATATTTTTCCAAAACACTTGGGAGTGCAGAAGATTTGAAATTCAAATTCAGTCTAAAGCTTGCCGGTCCCGCAGCTCCAAACCCATCATCTTTAGCTCCTCTGTCATTGAGTTTGCATAACCTTGTGCTATCTTAGATGACCCCCCCCTTACATTGACGTGTTCTTCCTACCATGACAAAGGTGGATAAAGGTGGAAAGATTTCATGTAATCCATGGACACCAGTGAAGATCACAAATCATTGAAGAAAGAAGGTTCAGAGCACTGTCTAGTGGGTCTAGCTGACCCAACGTTAAAGTGCGTAGGATAGCACAAGGGTTACAACAGCCGCCTCGCCTCGTCTCTCCTGAGAAGCTAAGTGGGGTTGAACCTGGATGGCTTTTAGCTAGATGTTGGTGTGTTTTTAAACCCGTTTTGTTTAACTTTCTGGTGTTCTGGTTTTCAATCAAACCCTACATCACCCTCAAAGATCCTGCTAATCTCAGAGCAAAATAAGATTAAACAGAAAATATGCAAGGCAGTTTTGAGATTTGGGGAATGTAGAGTGAAGGGTAGCCTGCCTTCAAATATGTACTTTATTTATTATTTATCTTTTTAGTTTTTTTTTTAATTGACTAGAATTTACTTAAAAATTTTTAGAAGTAAAACGTTACCAAACAAACCAAAATTGTTCTGCAGCATCTTTTGTTGTTTCTTTTAAATTGAGTGAATCTGTAATGTCCAGAACATATTTTTTTCTCTTATTTTGACCCGGAATCATTGGAAATTTGACAAATGATTGTTAATTCTATGCCTAGCTGACGTTAAAACTTCAAAACTGCTGGAGTTGTTGTTCAAAGTTAAATTTACCCGTTTGTAATGGTTGGAGAAAGCAACACATTCCTCAGTTTTGATTGTTTATTCCTCCTCTGCTTGTCTAGATAAGGTTACATTTAAACAAAGCCTGCCCCACATAATAACTCTGATCTTCAGCCAATATTCCTTGACGTTGCATTCACACACACACACACACACACACACACACACACACACACACTACTTCCCTGGTCTGTCCACTTCTGTTTAACTTACAGGAACCCACTGTTCAGATAGCATCAACATCGGACTCTTAAGGCACCGACACACACCCAACCACAGTCACACACACTCGTACACAAATGATTAACGGACTTTACTCTGTTGCCGGTCTGTGGACAAACATGACCTTCCATGTGTCCGTGACTGATGGGGTAGATTCTGCAGTGTAAATGTTTGGATCACGGCTGACATTTTCTGGATCTCAGGGCTCTCAAAGGAGTTGAGCACAACTCCCCCCAACAAAGTTTGATTCCTTGGAGTTGAAACCTCTTCTGCAGTCTCTACACCCTTTGTGTCCTTAAAGTTCTCTGAAATATCCTCCATAATCCCATCACCCTTTCCGTTCTTTCCTAAAGCTACTGTCGTTTTTTCATTTCAAACACAAGTCCTCTTGAATAAAGATGGCATTTGTGTTGCAGCCTAAATGATGAACTGACTGTTTTTTTTTTTAATAAAAACTTTAAACCATTGTTTCTTATTTCATAAAGCAGATCATTATCCTCTAATATAATCTATTGTGTACCTTTTTTAAAGTCTTCTTTTTCTGAGTTTTTTGTTGTTGTCATTTTTTGCCACAGGTTCAGCCAGTAGTTTCATTGTTCAAATGTTAACATGTTGCTGATGCTGAAGAGGCCTCTTGGTCTTTCTCTGTGCAGGACCATGGTGGTTCCATATGAAGGCCAGTCTTTCTCTGCACTGAGAAAGCGCTGCCAGCAGAAGGGCTGCTTGTTTGAAGATCCTCTGTTCCCGGCATCGGACAAGTCTCTGTTCTACGAGGGAAACCGCGTCGGCCAAGTTGTCTGGAAAAGGCCGGGGGTAAGAAACAGAAACCTATTGTTGGGAAGGAATGAAGGGGTCTGCATGCCTTCAGCCAAAGGCTCCTCCTTCACTTTTTGTGTTTTTCAGTCTCCCAAAAGCTGGTTGTTGTTCCGTTAACTCGCTAGATAAGCCGCATAGATAAAGTATGAATACTAAAAGATCTTTTTTGATACACATAGACATTTATCTCAGAGATGATCTCAGATGTTGTGTAGCACAAGTTCAATCAAGTCAAGAGGAGCTCCAGTGACTGGAGACGGCTGATGCTCACGAGGCAAGTCAACAAAGAAATCTCTGTGTGTGTGTGTGTGTGCGTGCGTGCGCGCGCGTGTGTAATCTAAGGTCTAGGTGCCAATGTTTACATTTCAAAGCTGGAACAGACTTTTCAGATCCTGAAGCTCCACACATTTATATTTTGTATATCTGCAAAGGTTTGATCCAGATGAAGACCTTCATCCAACAGTCATAATAAGTGTAGCTTATCTCCTTAAGGCTGCTCTGATACGTCAGAGTTGCAACATGATGAAGAAATAAGGAGAGAGATTGTTTCTAGTGAATATAAATAACTCATTCTGAGGTAATAAACATGACGGAGGCCCTCGTCAGTCATGGCTGTCAGCAGATTTTCATCCAGTCGAGGTTATTAAAACGGTGATCTTAGAGAGGATTGAATAGCTTTATCTCATCTGTCAGAGTCATAGCTGAAGGAAATCTGGTTCCTCATGAAACTGATGTCCCATCCACTGCCGTCATTCTGCATTTCATAAAGTAAACACAACAAGTTGTTCATAATGGTATTTATTTTCCATAAAACATCCTCCTAGATCTTTGTGAGTCTGGAGAAACTCTGAAATGCAAATATTGTCTGGACTTAAGACGAGTGACCCTACGAGGAATTCCTCTAGTGGTTTACTGAGGAAGAGCTGCAGAAGTTGAAACAAAAGCGGGTCAAAAATGTTCGCCCCGTAGTCTCTGCTGTCCTTACGGGTCGATAGGTGTCGTCTAAAATGGACAAACCTGTTCAGATCACGCAGGTGACCCCAACCAAGTTTTAGGAACTTTGACCGCTCAGGGAGCCTGCAGAGCCAAAATGTTCATGCAGGCGACAGGTTGTAGTGAACATTCATCCACCGTGTAAGGGTAAATTAAGGTGAAGTAGGTGAGACGCAGGCGTGTTGGGCTTGGTTTTTTTTTCTTTTTTCTTTTTTTTCAACCTTTTTTTCAACCAAATCCTGCGCTTTGTGTGAGAAGCCCTTAGCGCTGTTCAAGCGACGCTTCTGGTCTGCAACCTAACTGTTAGAAATGAGACAATCTGTCTGCGTGGACATCCTACAGCATCTTATGGACACACATTCAGCATTTGCACACAGTCAGTAAGGAGTCAGTACTCCTACCTTACTAACAACTAGAGTGCAACTTTTAGGGAAACGGAAATGCATCATAAGAGGATATGACTTCCATCCTTCTGACAGATACGTCTCGATTCTCTTAGGACACGCACAGCAATGGTGCTTTCAGGTGCATGTGACTGAATCTGCCACTAAAATGAACCTTTTGGTCAAGGTTTGTTTTTTCATTCCAAAAGGCAAAAAATGTTGGAGGTTTATTCTTTTCATTAATACACTAGTTTTGTTTGTCAAAAGGTTAAACTTTTATTTACATTTCTGGAGTTAACTGAAAACGTCTCTGATCGGCCCCCATCTTCTGCCGCGTTCTTCCTGTTTTCTTCTGAGGACAGTCCAGCGCTACAGTCCTTCCTGGAGGTGCTTTGCTGAGCACAGATGATGGGAAAATGGAATCTTCTTAATGGGATGTAATGGCTGATAATGGCTTTCCAGCTCCTCTTTGCCTCTGCTTTGAACACTGTCCATGCAAGTCCAACCCATTCTAGAGTCCATCAAAGTGTGGAATCTCTTAACTGGGGAGGAGCGATGTATCGGTGCCATTATCGATATCGGCCAATGTTTGCAGAATTTGAGTTTAATTGTGTTGGTCCGATATTAAAAAAATTAAAAAATCTACCCGTATTCTTTTCAGAAACACTTTTTTAAATGTCTACTTGTTCCTTATATTTCTAATCATAGTCAGTAATTGAGTGTTTCATGTAAATGTTATTTCTGACAGGGATACTTGTTGTTCCTAATAGATCCCTGGCAACGGGGAACTTATGGTTTACAGTTATGTCCAATATTCCATAAATGGACTAAATGCTTACAGATATATTTATATGGAAGTTTTAAAGGGATACTTGTTCCTATGAGATTATTTGCTGTTTGTTAAAAAGGTCAAGTACAATGTGATTGAAAAGTTGTGCATTTCTAATAAAGAAACCAGAAGGAAATCTAAACTTTGTGTTACTGGAGACGCTTAAGGATCGGCTATCGGCCAAAGCTGCAGGAGTAACATCTGCCGGAAAAAATCACAGCGCCCATTCCTACTCTTAATGCAGCTGAGCTTTTACGATTAAAAGGATAACTTGCACATGAAGAATCTGTTCTCCTCTGATGGTTTCTGGATAGAGATCCAGGAAAACCACACGCAGCTTTCTGACATTGAACTTGAACTGTTGTTAGAACAAATGTAACTTGTTCCCAATCAGATTTACTGAGCCGCTAAAACAATTTGACTTCTTGCTAAGAGACTCGTGCGCTGCAGAGCCTCGGCGAACATAGAAAGCGCTCGCCACACCCAGACGGCGTGTTCATTTACTGACGGTCTGTGATAACCTGACGGGCTAAATAATTAAACAGGACACATAATCTGCAGATCAATATAATTGATTCTTTTAGGCAGTGAAGGAAAAGATTTTTTTCTCTCAACTGAATCTTTTTTCTGGCAGCACTGAAAGTTATTTTATGCTTGTTAACAGTCTGTGTCATCTGGAAACACCGGCTCAACTAAATTAAAAGTTCATAAAAATATTGATTGAGAATGGAGAAGAAATAACTGAAATATTTTTTGGTTTTTAAATATTTGTTGGTTTTTAAATATTTGTTGGTTTCACGTTTAGTTTTTTCTCTATTTGATTTTTGTGTAAGCTGTGAGGCTTTTGATATATTTTTATGCCACCGTGTTTTTGTGTTACATTTTCATTTTATCTTGCATAGCTGCATCCGAAGAGGCTTTATTTTTAGCTACTTAAATTCCACCATATTTTTTATTTTATTGCCAGAAAACAGAGTTTTAGTACATTAGATAAATATTGAAAGAAGTTGAGCAGGAAGTGACTGAACAGATAAAGCAGAAGGGAGTGGTTAACCTCTCACTGCGTTAATAATGATCACATTTATTGTGTCATAAAAATGACTCTGAAGGTTTGAGATTACTCCAGCGTTTGCGTAAAGACCAAAGTCCTCAAGTGACATTATTTAAATCTCAATAGACTATATTTGGATGTTTTATTGAATGCCTGGACACATCTGCTGGCTCCTTTATTTGGCTGCATAAATACATGGATGTAAAGCTCTGACCAGCTGCTCCCAACATGTCCTCACTTTGGTGGTCAAACCGCCAGGCTTTTCAGGAGGACTAGACTATATTTGGCATCTGAGGAGAAGTTTTTAAAATTCCTTGAAAGATTCCTGAAGTCCATCCGTGTTCTGGAATCTCCTTTCTGCCGTGGGAACAAAGGTTAGCCCTGAAATGGAGACTCGAAGTTTGGTCTTTTGTCAGTCCAAGTCATTTGAGGAAGGCGTGCCTGCGTGTGTCTGCACATTGTTAGTGGTTGGATGGGTGTGTTCTACTGGTTTATACCGGCTCTGTTATTTCAGCATCGTTACCCCGTGTCTCTGTTGCTCTGTAGTTTGTCTACCTTCATTGCACAGTGAGTCGCCCTGTATTTACCCTCAGAGCTGGTTCACATTCAGCTACAGCGAGTCTCTGTGATTGATGGACTCGGCAGAAGCTGAACTGCATAAACCAGTTATTTTGAGGTCTGATCCAAATAAAAAGTTACTTCAGATGGTTTCATTTACTCCAAATCATTCCAATAATGTCAGAACTGCATCCAATGAGCTAAATTCAGTGTTGTCTGGGTAATTTTAGGCTTCATCCTCTTTTTTGTTTGTCCTCTCCGACCTGCTAGGAGCTGAGCAGCGACCCTCATTTGTTTGTGGATGGCATCAGCGCGCACGACTTGCACCAAGGCCAGCTGGGGAACTGCTGGTTTGTGGCTGCCTGCTCCAGTCTGGCATCCAGAGAAGCACTGTGGCAGAAGGTGAGCGTGGAAACGTGCACTGCACACACATATTTAGTGGCGGTTTTCCAGTTTAAATGAAGCCCACATGCTGCTGAGCTTCAACAGGAAGAGCTCTAGTTTGATGGGAATAGAAGAATTAGTTGTTGAACCTAGTTATTAAAATCAAAACATTGTTTAAATCAGCTTATAAAAAGGTTTTTTTAAAGACCCAATCTGATAAATACTTTGTTTTTGGTGTTTTTTTATCATGCTCTTGTGGCATTTTTATAATAATGGAGACACGTGTGAATAAAATTATGCTCAGAATTGCATTTCTAAACATTCATTTATTCCAATCACTGTGAATCAGAAGCAGCTGTAAAAATTCAGTTTGACAAAGAGCTAATTCGTGACGTAGAACAAACGCTGGGAGGACCGCAAGCTCCCTGCTCTGAGCTCTCAGCAACGGGGAGGGGAAGGGGGGACGGGGTTACAACTCAGAGGGGAATTTCAAAGGAACTACAGCCGCTCTGCATCCTATAAAACGAAACAGTTTTTTAAAATTTTGGCTAAAAACTGCATAATCATCTTTAAAAGACCACCTGGAACACTTTTGCACTAGATCAAAAGGCGATCGGAGGAGCAATTCTACTTTTATAATGTCAGTTTTTTGCTAATGCAAGCATTATAGGAGAAAAAAATACAGTATAAAGTATGAAGATACCCAAAATATCTAGTATTTCTAAAGTGGGTTGCAGAATCAGTTGCTTAGCAGGAAGATCTCCCTCATTATTGCAGAGGTTGGTGGGACCTGCAGTCAGTCTTTCAGGGGATGAAACACAGTTTTGATCCATTAATGGTTGAAGCTAATAAATGAAATGAATTTAGGTGTAGCTTTGGGTTCAGTGTGTCTGCTAAAGCAATGTTTAAATCAGGATTTCTAAAGTCTGAAAGCTTGATATCCAAATAAGTAGAGTTGTGCAAACTTATGCCCTTAATAAATAAGTTGTGTTTAATGACACTAAAGCTAAAGTGACTCACTGATGGCAGTCTGTTGTCCTGCAGGGTGTTTTCCTGAGATAAAACGTTTCAGTGTGGAGCTGAAGAGCGCCTTACTGAGTCACCATCATTAAGTTCACCACAGGCCTGATGTATTTGCACACGCGGGTGCGTCCGCTCTGCAGGCTTTAGGGACGGGTGTGTTCGTGTTGCTGTAGCGTTTTGACCTCCAATGATAAGATGCCAGAATATTGCCTTGAATGCAGTTTTTCAGCAGAGTTTTGCTTCAAATGACTCATTTATAAAACGTCTCTTCAGTGGCTGTAAGTTATTGTGTAAAAACAGCCCTGCAGCTTTTGCGCATTTCATCCACAAGGTGGCAGCAGTGTCCACAACAAAACCCACCGTCAACCTGTTTGAATCGCTGGCACATGCTTGATCGTCCCTTAAATGAAACAGTTCTAATAAATTTACATCTTTGTTATGTATTTGCCTTTCTGTTTATTTTTATTCAATTTAGATTTCTCACAAATGGAAAGAATATGGATGAGTAACAAAGCAGGTTATGCTGAAGATAAATCTTGGATTGTAAAGTTGGCACATAGCGTATTTTACAAAGTTAATATATTTTGTCAATTAAAATTAAATTTTTTGGGCAGCTAAAGATGCCCCTGACTATTTGGTCTGTAGGGTTTGGTTTCCAGGTCTGCAAACTGTTTAGGTTTGTCCAGAACGTTGGTTCTGTTCTGTAAACCTTATGAAGACTCCTCTGTCTGCATCTTTGAGATCTGTTCATGCTGGTTAAATTCAGGGTTGCATGTATTTCTTGCAGAAACCTGTCAGTAATTTATTCTGTTGGAGTTTGATGCGCAGCTGGATTTACATTAAAGAGGGAAACTTTTCTGAACTTGAATTTCTTTGGCAAATTACATGGAAACTTGAGGATAAGCTTCTGGAAAGTGAATCTTTAAGCCAAGCAGGAAGACTTTTATCTGAGACACAGAATCTGAATAATGGAAAACAATATTAGCATGGTAAAGGTGCTCAACCTCAATAAACTTTTCCCCGAAAACCTCAAATGGAATATCCAAGACAAGAAATCTTTCTCCATGCTAATAACACACATCCACTGAGGAAACTATGACCAATTCTGGAAACGATGCATCTAAATATAAACCTTTTACTGGTCTGCTGTCACAAAGTCTTTACATGACTATTCTACAGAGGAAACATGGACATGAGCGCCACGCCCTCACCCCTTTGTGCTTTTCCTGTGCCGCTTAATCCCAGAAGTCTTCTGTAGTCCTTAGTTTGCCATTAGCCGAGGCGGAAACTGATGTCTTTTTTCCAGTTGTCATTGCCTCTGTGGAGCTGTCAGTTGTCCAAACAGCCTCACTGGTTCCAACACAAACACCAGTCATGTCTGAGCTGCAAATGTCATGGCAATGTGATGACAAAAACAATTGTATTAAATGTGTGTCATAACTAAAATTAGCTATAAAACTAAGTGTAATAAGCTTTTAAAGTTATGTTCATTTTATTTACCTCTGGTGAAATACAACCATGGAAGCAACAAAGATTGATTTTGTAGTAACACTTTATTGGAACATCACTTGAGAAATCACCTCAAATCCTACAACATAGAATCAGAATAACTCAGATTTCTGCAGTGAAGATATTTGTAATGTTAAAGCAGGACAATTGCATCTGTTGTAGAACTAAAGGCGGAGCAGACAAGCCAGCTGTGTTGCTTAGATGCTGTCAGGACGGCTCATGTCACTGATGATGAACGTCGTACCACATTTACTGGATTGATTGAGCATTTTTCCTTAAACTAATGTAATACATAACACATCATAAACCTCACACCAATAAAATGTGTGAAATCCAGAAATCAATAATTGTATTTCTACCCATTTATCTCTATTTCTGCTTCTGTTTTTCCCCTCTAAATCACCAAACTTCTTTCTTTTCCTTTCCTCTAAATTACTAATTATTTAGACATTTTTCAAAATCTGTTATTTCTTTGTCATTTACCAAAACTACCAGATTTTTGGGGAATGCTTCATCTGTCAAGCACAGCTGTGACTTGTTTCCTGACCTCCTCTGGCTTCACAGATCTTTTTAAAAGCCGAATGTGAGAGTTTACAGGCTTTGAAACTAATTTCCTTTGGATTTGGTTCAGATTTCCGGGGTTTACCTGACCTTTAAGGTGCCTCTGTGTTTGAGAAAACCTATTTTAACCCTCGTCATTTGAACACACCGCCACTTTGACAGCCGTTTCTCCGCTCAGCCGTTCTGTCAGGTTACAATTCATTTAGCATTTATTGAGTTATTTGGCTTTTTTTTGTTTTTCTTTGCATTTTTCAAGAAAACAAATAAAGAAAAGGAGAAGTCATCATTATAGATAAGTAAAAATGTCTCAGGAAGTAATTTGGATGTTTTTAAAATATTTTCACCTTAACATTTGTTTAAAAAATGGCACCAAATTTGCTAATATACAGAAGGTTAGTACCCGTTTTACTCGTCTTTGTTTCCGTATTCGTTTTTCTAGTCAAATATTTGTACTATGATTAGTTTAAATGCATTATAAAAACTTAAAAACATGTCTATTTTTATAAAGCGTTTGGCTAAATTTTAATAAAAGTTTTTAATTTGAATAGTAGTAGTTAAAAAACAAAAGTCACATTTACAAAACTGGGTTGACCTGTTAAGAAGTTTGAACGAAAATATTAGGAAGAGAAGAAAACATTTAATCGCTTTATATTAGTTAAGAGGAGCCTGCTGGCTGGCTGAAGGTCTTTTGGGTCATTTTTCTGGTGTGAACTCAATGGAGCAGCTGAGGTTTGCTGCCTCGGCCCCGTCCTTGAAGGCCAGCAGGAAGTACATGACCTTCCTAACCTTTGCCAGCTCTGCGATCCTCTCTCCAAACTCCTGCATGTCTGCCTCCAGACACTTGAGAGGAGATTCCTCTGGATCCTCGGCGTTACGCCAAAATGTACCAATGGGTTCCAGCAGCTGGCGCGTCATCAGGTTGGTCAGGTCGGGGGTCCAGTGCTGGGAAATACCGGTGATGGTGACTCGGCCGTGGCCAGAGAGCGAGAAGTACCAGCGGGAAAAGCCAAGCTCCTGTACGGCAAAGTCCAGGCGGTACACGGCCTCGTGGGGGAGAAGCAGACGCTCGCCGTCCTGACGCTTCTGCCCTGATCGCTGCAGGGATGAGACCCGAAGACGCATCATCTGCAGACAAAAATGCCATGATGGTCATTGGAGGATCATCCAACTCTCTGTTTAAAGTCTCACTCCAACCATCTCATTGATCTACTTCAAAGCGTTCCCAGGGGTCTTTTGATTACCATTTTTAGCAAGAATCAAAAAAAATTTTAGGACACAATTTTTATGTTCCATTTTTAAAGTCTTTGGTATGACTCGGCCTGGATTTGAACCCACGACTTTCCAGTCTCAGGGCGGACACTCTAACACAAGGCCATTTCTCATCAGAGAAATGCAACAAGAACATGGTAAAAACACCAAAAGCAGGATTTTCTTTGGAGTGGGTCTTTGAACATGTTTAGGCTGCATCTGTAGGGTTTGGGCTGTAAGTAGAGGATTCTATTGATCCCTGCATTAAACATCAGCAACTTTGCAGCCATCAACAACCAAGAAAAGCCTAAAATAGACAAAAAATAAATCAAATCAAGCTGAAGAAACATCATATGAATGTACAAATAGGATGTAAACGAAGATAAAACACATATTCTGTTAACGAACCCTGTTGGAGAACTTGGATAGACGGACCTCAGAAACCTCTTTCTCATTTTTCTGCACAGAAAGATGCAAAGTTACTGAAGAGCCGCTGACCTCCACTGTGTTTGCTGCAAGTCGGCTGCATTTGTCTGAACGAGGAGGAATGATTTTTCCGAGTGCTGGTCAACAGAGCCATCGATTACCAGACTAGGGTCAGCATCATCCTATTTATAACAAATATTCTAAAGAAAGGCCTGAAAGATTTTCCAAAGAACCAAAACACCCGGAACCAGAAACAATTTAAAAAAGAAACCTGTGTTTCTCTTTATTTCTTAAATTGTTGTGTTTTTGTCTTTTAGAGAAACAAATGAAATCTTCTATTTAATAAAATATTCTATATCTCATCTGTTTTGCCAACAACTATCTGTGAAAACGATAAATCTGGGCCTATTTTATCTCTCCATCCCTATAGCAGTTTTTTTTTTTAAACCTTTTGTCACCTATCTGCACCCGACGTGTCGTGGTGTCAAGCATGAAGCTCACCTCTGTGAGAGCAGTGTCCTCTCTAAACTCCAACACCAGCTTCTCAGAGGGACTCTCGGCTCTGTCCATGCCCGCGTCCGGCTCTGTGATCCTGGGTTACGGAACGGGCCAAAGGCTGGCAGAGCAGAAACATTCAAGAGCGGGTGGATGAAGCTGGGGTGGAGATTCTAGTGTTGCCCCAGTTCTCCCTCCCTCTCCTGCCCATTGGTTAGTTTGCTTCCTATTTTCTCCTCCCAGCTGTTTCCGTTACGCTTTTTCTCACACTGGTCCACAGTCCCCCCTCCTCCCCCCCACCTCCCCTCCTGCCCCACAGGGCAGCTTGGTTGGAACATATTGATCAGTCTGAGGGACATATGAGACATAATTAGCAGCATCAATTATAGACGTTACACGTAGAAAATCTTTTTCTACAGTCTGGTTTGTGCTGTTTCTGCAGGATTTGTGAAAATAAATAAATAAATGGCAGCATGAAATGTGTGGGAGAGCTGAAGCCTTCAAGGACAAACTAAATGTTCTTGAAAAAAGCCAGTGTGCTGCTTTTGTCCGAAGTAAATGACTTCAAACGCTGTGGAAAAGGTTCAAAGACACCTGAAAGACAAATGAAAAAGTCTTTTCCCCCTATTTGAAGGCGTTAAACAGGTGGGTGATGTGTGAGGGTGCTAGGCAACAGGAGGCAGCGATGACGTACAGAAGGGAACTCTGGGAGTTTCCTGTGGGCTTCTGGGAGCTCGGATAGTTCTGGCTCAATGGATCAGTTCATTTAGAACCCTAACGTCAGCGAGATTGGGTGTGTTTGTGTTTGCTCGGTGCGCCAGCGGGGACGTTGTCAGGAGAGACGTCGCACAGGATTCGGATGGATTAAGTTCCCCTCTTTAGAAAAGGGGTGACTCCTCAGCGCTTCCTGTCAGGGGAAAGTTTTTGGGACCTGTTGCTCTGGTTACAGCTGAATCTGGCCAAGTTCACCATAAATACAGCTGAGCCTGATTGTAAAGAAGAGCATAAAAAGTAGGAAATGATCCAAAGCTCCATGGAGGTCAGGGGTCTGCAGCCCGAAGCTTCAGGACCACATGCGGCTTTTATCTCTTTCTTAGATATTTGAAGACTCACTCCAATGATAATGGTGTTTTTAACATGTTAGTATGGCATTTTTCTCATGATGGTATATGATCATATATTTCTCATGAGCATATAAAGAAAATTCATCTTAAAATTACATTTCTGCAATCGTTGTGAATCAGGAGCAGACGAATACGTGTCGTTTGAAAAAGAGGTTATTTGTGACATCGAAAACACGCCAGGAGGGCAACGAACGCCCTGCTCTGCCTCTTTCTCATGCATCCGCTCGTAGACGACTAGACCCACGTACGTCTTTGTTTTCCTGGACTGAGCTGGAATCTGGGTCTAACCTGAAAAGCTCCAAAACTGCTCGCCCTTTTTGATGCACCGGTACTGTTAGGCTGGGGTGTGAGGGGCTGTAAGCTGGCGGGAAGGGGTGTAAACAGACGGATGATGGGATGGGGGTGGGCTGACTCCACGCCAACAGTCCCGCCCACAACTCAGAGGTGAATTTCTGATGAACTCCTGCCGCTGTGCAGAAACTATGTCCTGAAAAACGGCACATGTTTTTGGAATTTGGCTAAAAATGATATAATCATACATAAAAGACCACCAGAACAGTTTTAAAAATGAATCAAAAGATGATCAGTGTGGGATTTTAGTTGATTGTCAGAGTTGTTTATTCTTAGCTTAAAGCAAATCTTACTTTCTGATGCACAACACTGTCCACTTGTTGTTCAGAAGCAAAGTTCCTGAGTATATATTTGCATTAACATGTAAAGTTTTTTTATTGGATTCTATACCAATGTTGTCATGTTCATATCAAAAGTAAAGGGAGAAAAAGTCATGATAGAAAATTCTGTGTTTAATTCATAACTCATGTAAATCTGCTGCAGCAGGAAGATCTGATTTGACACAGGCTGTATTTTATTTTGAAAGGAACTTATATGTACTGTTGGCAAAAGTGAAAAAAGTTAAAATTGCTGTAGAAAAACATATAAGCTGCAATAACTCAATTATTGTAAATATTTAAAAGCAAAGTTTTAGAGATGAATGGTTTGTTGGCCACAAAAACATGACTTTTTCTGAACAATACAGTGTGGCTTCATGGCTCTCACTGGGTTTTGGTCTGTAAGAAACTTTCAAAGTGACAGACCCCTGATCTAGGTCAAACGAACAGACATCAATATCCCACCACCACTGTGCCGCTGGTCAGTAAAAAGCCTTTGTTCACACTGCAGTGCATTTAACAATTATGAGACGGTAAAGCCTTCAACTTTGATGTTTTTATGCATTCAAGCTTAGAATGTAAAATATCTCCTATTCAAATAAGTGGACTTTTAAAAGGGAAGAGTATTTTATTGATGAACACATGAATGTTGAATTCATCTATCCATCTTTAGAAGCCAGCGACTGTCGGGTGAAGGTGGGGTACACCGTGGTCAGGGTGCCCGTCTGTCACACTCACATCGTGGGGCAATTTAGAGACACCAACTAATCTAAGAACCTAATTTTGGAAACCAAAACATGCAAGGACAGAACCCAGGCTGAACTTGAACCAGGGCCTTCTCTCTAAAAATGCATTTCCTTTGGTTCTTGCAGGTGATTCCGGACTGGAAGGACCAGGAGTGGGATAAGGAAAAGCCACAGTCCTATGCTGGAATTTTCCACTTCCGCTTCTGGCGGTTTGGCGAGTGGGTGGATGTGGTGATCGACGACCTCCTTCCCACAGTGAGCGGACAGCTCTTGTACGGTCACTCCAACGACCACAACGAGTTCTGGAGCGCACTGGTGGAGAAGGCTTACGCCAAGTACGTTACTTCTGCGTGTTTTGGCGCCTTTTCAGTTTCCCCGTTGCGGCCACGGGCCTGTAATGTCCGTCCTCCAAAGACACTTCCTGAAGATTCAGAGTTGCAGAGGATTCACATTCTAATTCCTGTTTCTACTGTTGTTATCCTGTTTTTGCTCTCATCTGTCCACATTAGTGATGCTCTGAGTTGTAGATATTTTTAGGTTTACATTGGCAAAGAAGTACATGCAAAAAATGTATTAAAAAAACACGGAAAAATAGATCTACAAAAAAGATAAGAAAAAAGGAGGACATCTAGTGGCCAACTGAAGCCGTTACAACTACGAGAAGCTTGAATCACACAAGTTGTAGATTTATGTTCCTGTAAAGAAGATTCTTCTTTGTTTAGAACTCAGAATTTTTTTGTTTATTGCAACCTCAAAAACTGGTTCTGTGTGGATCAGTGCAAAACATTGTTTTTGTGTTTAGCACCAAAAAACGTAGCTGATCTCACTGATAAGTCCAAAAACATGCTTCATAGATCCAAGTCATTACTATTAAGAAGAATTAGTTTTCAGTTGGCTTTAATATTTATATGACTAGTGACTATAGTGACTATCTTACTGGAGTTTTATATTTATTTACTATTTAGAAGCAACATTGTTATTTTACCTGTAATTCTGTTCTGTCAGTTCAATAGTCATCTTCATAAAACACTTTTTCTGACAGTGAACGTAAGGTTATTTAATTGGTTTTACAAGGATGTTTGGATGCTACGAGGCTCTGGATGGAGGCAACACCGCCGACGCTCTGGTGGATTTCACCGGCGGCGTTTCCGAACCGATAGATCTAATACAGAACGGCTACAAAGAGGATGACGAGAAGCGAGACGAGCTGTTTGAGAGAGTCCTGAAAGTGCACAACAGAGGAGGCCTCATCAGCTGCTCCATCCGGGTGAGGATCCCACGGAATCGAACCCACAGCACCAGAGTCGTTGCTTTCGCTTGCTGTGGAGTCACACGTCTGATGTGCTTCTCCAGGCAACCAGTGCGGCAGACATGGAGGCCCGGCTGGGCTGTGGCTTGGTGAAGGGCCATGCATACGCTGTGACAGATGTGCGGCGGGTCAGGCTGGGTCACGGCCTGCTGGCCTTCTTCAAGTCGGACAAACTCTCCATGATCCGCATGAGGAATCCTTGGGGGCAGAAAGAGTGGAATGGACCCTGGAGTGACAGGTGAGCAGGAGGACTACAAACCGCTGCATGAAATGTCAGTAAAAGCGAGCAGGTAAAGAAACCTATATGCGCTACAAATAAAATGACTAATTGTTACTATAAAAATCAATCATTTCAAATGAACAACTCAACAGCAAAAAAAGGGTTTTCTGTGCCATAAAAGTTGTAAATCCTGTTTATTTCCCATACAAAATGAGTCATAATTTGAAAGAACAGCTGTGACCTTTTCCTGACCGTCACACTGTTATTTGTTCCTTATTTTACCCATGTGTCGTGTTCAGACTTTACTCTGCCTGGATGCTTTGAAGTGAGTTTAGTGAAGGCCCTCTGCTTGTTTTGCAGCTCTGAAGAGTGGAAGAAGGTCAGCAAAAGTGAAAGAGAGAAGATGGGCGTCACCGTTGACGACGATGGAGAGTTCTGGTCAGTTTTGGTGCAGTGCTGCCACCTAGTGAGCAAAGTAAGAGAAAAAAAGTGTTTGTTGACGGATTTCTGCTCCATCTTTTCTGTTTCTTTGGCATCCCACAGGATGACGTTTGATGACTTCCTCACTAACTTCACAGACCTCATCCTCTGTCGTCTCATCAACACGTCTTACCTGAGTCTCCACAAAACCTGGGAGGAGGTGGTCATCCGTGGCTTCTGGCGGCGCCATGACGAACCGCTTCGCGACCGAGCTGGTGGCTGCTCCAACAACAAACACTCCCACTTTCAGAATCCACAGGTTCTGATTGCTTTTTATTTATTTCCAATGGTGAGGTTTTGGTGATTTAGTGTCAGTCTCTTAACGTCACACCTCTTTTTTTCTTCTTCTCATGCGTTTCAGTACGTGTTCGACGTGACCAAACCTGAGGACGAGGTAATGGTCTGTTTACAGCAGAAAGACCGCAGAGCCACGCTGAAGGAAGGTCGAGGAGAAAACCTGCCCATTGGCTTCGACATACAAAGAGTGAGCCGTCGACGGAAATTTCAGAGAATTAATGCTTCCTATGAACTGGGATTATCTGCAAAGCGATTCACATTCTGGTCTGGTGTTCAGGTGGAGTTGAACAGGGTCTATCGAATGCACACAGCCCAGCAGAAAGTTGGAGGCAGCATCTACATCAACTCCAGGGCCGTCTTCCTGCGCATCGACCTTAAAAAGGGGCGGTACGTCATCGTACCCACCACTTTTGAAGCCGGCCTGGAGGGAGAATTTCTGCTCCGCATCTTCACCGACGTTCCCTCAAACTGCAGGTAAAGCCACCAGAAGGTCAGCTTCACCTGTCATTGTGTAGATCGAGAGATCTGATTTAACGTTTGAACCATACGCAAACAAGAATGTAAATTAAATAAATAAAACTGTGGTATTTTATTGTGGCGGGGCTTTTTCTGCTGTTTTCTTGTTGCTTCTTGAACTGGGTTACCTAAAGGTTGAAAAACTGCATCAGGTTTAATAAAGATAGCTGTTCAGAACTAGTTTCACATTTTATTTGTATCAACAGGTCGTAAATACAAAAGCAATGACAGTCATTAAAAACATTTATTGCTGTTATAAAGGTAGACAAAGACAGGATGCACAAATCTTTATTTAAAAGAAATGCAAAGGATTTTTTGGAATCAGTCTGAAGTTGTTTTTACATCTTTGTTCTCAATAATTCAAAAGAAGCCCCCTTAAATTTGTAAACATTACACAATTTTAATTCTATTTAACCGTTGTTTTAATTATATTCTTTTCCACTGACGGTAAATTATTTCAAAGATGATAACCTCTGCTTCAAAAAAACTTCCACCTTAAATAATGACATTTATGAGGTCCTGAACCAGAGTAAAGAGTCTTCTTCCTCTTCTTCTTCTTCTCAGGGAGCTGACTCTTGATGAGCCTCGCCGAAGCTGCTGGTCTGGGCTGCGGGGGTATCCGTCGCTGGTCACTCAGGTCCACGTGCAGCAGGCTAACGGACTGGCAGGACAGGACTCAGACAGAGGTAGTTTGTGCTCCAAATATGGATATTGTGACAGCTGTTCCCACAGACCATAATAATAATGCAGAATATTCAACAACCCACTGTTTAATGTTGCCAGGATGCTGCTGATAAAGTGGCTTTTTTTACGATTATATTTGGGGGAAAAATCAGTTTTAATGAACCTTTCTTTTGAATTGTCGGACCGTGACAGTCAGGTGAAGCTGAAGTTGATGTCTGATTTTTTTGTTTAGGTTCTGCTTTAACTGTTATGGGTTGAGGAAAAAGATCTATATCGCACTTTAATGGCTAAAAGTCTAGTGTACAAATACATTTTAATCTACAGAAGATGAAGATAAATGTTACAGTAAAAACTGAAGGGTTGCTAGAGGCTTAAAAATAAAAACTTCAGCCTCGTACAGGTTGGTCGGTCGGTGAAAATATTGTCCGACATTAAACTGGTCGGGGACCGTGGATCTGTAGAACAGCTGCTATTTTCTTTTGGTTCAGCAGCAGCAGACGCTTTTCTGTTTGTATGAAGGCAGAAGGTAAAATATTTGCACCAGATTTGATGGTTTATTAAATATTTTTGGCAATATCTAATGTTAGCAGCCATGGGTTACACTTTTTAGCTCAAAATGGATGAAAACTGTGCATGTGTTTCTCCAAGTGTCAGATCCGTACGTGATCATTCGCTGTGAAGGACAGGAGGTTCGCTCTGATGTCCACAAAAACACCTGCAGCCCCGTCTTCGACACCAAGGCTTTGTTCTACAGGAAGAAATCCAAGCAGCCCATCAGCGTTGAGGTTTGTGCGTTTGCTGGTGAATGTGGCGGATGCCCGCGTTGGAGTTTGCATGAAAACGTTTGGTGGCGCTAATCCTTCTCTC
The DNA here is from genome assembly GCA_037389245.1 of Oryzias sinensis. Lineage (NCBI taxonomy): Eukaryota > Metazoa > Chordata > Actinopteri > Beloniformes > Adrianichthyidae > Oryzias > Oryzias sinensis. Next base: position 4,324,269 of record CM074488.1, read on the forward strand.
CGTGTCTCAGATCTACAACCACAACGTGTTCAAGGACTCCTTCCTGGGCAAAGTGACGCTGCCCGCTGAGGAGGGAACACTCCAGAAGACCTTTCACCTGAAGGACAAGGGCGATCGCCAAGACAACGACCTCCCCGGTACCGTCACTCTGACCATCGAGACCAGCTCGGTGCTGACCAACATCTGAGCCACCAAAACCTTTACCAAACCAACATGGCCTCCTTCGTCTCTGGCTGTAAATATTCACTCAGAGCTGCATTTATTCAGCAGGAACCTGCAGAGGCCATCAGTGAAAACACAAAAAATGGTTTACATAAGCATCTAAATATACCAACAAATTCATAATCGTCTTAAATCTACTGTTTACATTAAAAGTATTTCTTCACTCGTTTACTTTTTAGCAGCTAATTTGCAGTTTTACTCTGTGTCTTGTGTCTTTTTAGTTTTATACGTCATATTCCACTTTTTAAGTCTTCTCTTTGGAGAATACACTCCATTTACTTGATGTGTTATTCCAGTTGAGGCTTGATCCTCCAGCGTGTGAAGCTCCTCCTCCATGAACAGCAAAGCAACACTGACACCAACTACTAGGTTTTCTTTGCACATCGAAGATGGATATTTGACCGAAAACTTTAACGGCAGCTTTATTTAGAAAAAGCCTTTCAAAGTTCTGGTTTGATTTAAGAAAATCTGCTGCTGTGGTTCCTTTCAAGGTAAATGTACATGCAGTATTTTCACATAAAAATGCCACATCCTCCAATCATGTCTTAACTTCAATGTATGTCAGTTTTTAGTATTCTTTCTGCTGAACCTCATTCAGAAAAATCACGACTGCGTAGTTCAATCTGTACCAGCAGAGGGCGCTATGCTGCAGACAACTCATTTAGTTCTGTTCTGCCATGTAGTTGTAAGTGTTGAAAACAACACATATTAGCACGATAGCATGTTCTAAGAGTAAATATTTTGTTTTGATCGCACACAACGTTTCTGAGCTTTTTCACTTTTGTGTTGAGAATCTGTGTCGGTTCAATTTTGACAGGAATCAGACCACTTTCCAGAGTAAGTCGGAGTCTCTCCGAGGTTTCGGCACACCTCAATTTTTGTTCAGAATGTTGTAAATGTCCTTCAGCTCGACTGGAAGGTTCCAACTGAAACGGGCTGAAAGATCTGCTTATGTGCCGATATGTACGGCTTATTTTATCGCAAATAAAACGATCAAAGGTCTTTAGATCTTCTGTGTTTGCTTCTGTCGCTCATCCACGTGTTTCAAAGCTGAATCATGTTTATGCTTTTATTGATGAAAACCAAACATCCATTTACATGACAAACCCATTTCTGAGCTATATCATCACTTTGTTTTTATCATCTTCTTATGTCAAAAAGAATATTTTAATTTGAAAAATTAGGTCTAGAATTTCACTTAAATTCTCATCTTTATATCTGTCAAAAAAATCCTTTGGAATTATTTAGTTGCTGAAATTTCTGATTTGTTTTACCAAAATTCACAGCATTTGATGAGTCATTTTTAAGGTTTAAATGAATCATTTAAGCTTGTCGATGAGTTACACAACATTCTCAATAAGAACCTGCATACAGGTCTAACATGGAAAAAACTATTTTTAAAGTCCCACTCTGATCATCTTTTTTGATTAAAAATAAAAAGTGTTCCCAGTGGTCTTCACCCCTTGTGCTATCTCAGATGACCCCCCCCTTACATTGACGTGTTCTCCCTACCATGACAAAGGCGGAAAAAGGTGAAGAGGACTTCATGTAATCGATGGACACCAGTGAAGATCACAAATCATTGAAGAAAAAAGGTTCAGAGCACTGTCTAGTGGGTCTAGATGACCCAACTCCCTATGGTAACCCTTGTGCTATCCAAGGCACTTTAACATTGGCAGTTGGGTCCTGCAATGAGAACATGGAAGATGCTCGGAGCTCGGAGGAGATGCTTGGATGTTGGTTTTAATAAATTAAAAATCATTTGTTACAGCAGAACTACAGTAACAGTACAACAGAGAAACTGCGTTTGGATCCAGCAGTTCACACCTTTGTTTTTGTTTTTTGAAACCAACAGATTCCTCCGCAGCAGTGAAAACAGAGCAGACTGGAATGATGCCTCTGCTGGCAAAAACACGCCGTAATCTGTCCTCGCCAGTTCTACATCCGACTCCGAAGAGTCTGTGGAGCTTTTTTTCTTTAACCGACATCGATGTCAAATGCAGATTATCAGATTACACAGTAATGGAAATGAGGGGGGGACTCCTGGATTAAGCAAGGGGTGCAGCACGGAATGCAGCACCATCGCTACAAAGTACCTGAAAGTACGTTTGATTAAAAAAACAAGCAAAACAAGGGGGGCCAAGAAAATATCATGCAGTGCTTCTTTTATTTTTCAATCAGTTTTGGCTGCAAATTTGTGGAAAAAAACCTAAATCTCACAGTCACCTGCCAATCGAGGGGTTTTATATGTTCATCTACGGACTTTTAGTTTAAAATATCGTCTTCTATACAAAGTTTTAAACTCACTGCAACTTTCGATCTTTTAAATGTTCATTATCGTTTCAGCTCAGTGACATTAAAATATTCTTTTTTTTTTTATCTCCATTAAGGTGCGCCTTCAGTTTGTCTTAAGATTTCAAATTCTCTGAGAAACATTTATATTTCTCTTTATAAAAATACAAATTTACCCTGAAAGACATAAAAACACATCATCTAAAGGAAGATACAGGCTCCTTCTGTAAATTTTGATTTGACATTAGGATAAAAACAGTTATTCTTTACAGCTTTTTTTCCCCCATGATAAATATTTGAGCTACTTATTTTTTCGGAACGACCAGACCAAAAATGTTTCACAGTGACTGTTTGAAAACAGGATGAATAAAATGTCATCTGTTAATGTTTACTCTACTCGTTTGGTTTCTCTGAACACAAACCTCAACTATTTCTGCTTCAATTTTGTTTTCTTCACCTAAAACTTCCAATCATATCCAGCCTTGTCACTATTTACACCCTTGACTGTATATGAGAACTGGACTGAGTGACTCCTCCCCCCTGGCGTTCCAAACAGGAAGTACCTGCTGGCTCCAAGAAGACAAAATCCCATAGACTTCTAGACTTCAACCATTCTTGTTCTTATAACCTCTTTTTTTTTACGTGGTCTTGCTAATCCTTTTTTTCATGGGGGTGTGGACTCCCTACAAGCTCCCTCCTGGTTAGTGAGAGTGATTGCCATAGAAACGTTGACTCAGACCAACTGACAAGTTCCATATGGAAAACACAAAGGCAATTGAATTGACCTGATTTGGTTGGAGACAGACGTACTTTCATTTCTATGGGTGATGTCACACTTGCTCAGTCCAGTTCTCATATACAGTCCAGCGATTCAGACTTTAATGTTAGTGAAGGTGTCATCTGTTATTTTGAAGTCAAACGTTTGTTGCCGATAGAAGTTGAAGCTGAAATGGGGGGACGATGGTGCAGATTCTCCTCTTTTGTGATTTATACAGAGGGAAAAAATGAAAAAAATAAAAGCCTCAAGTTTTGTAGCTTCAGCTTAAACTGCAGTCTCAAAAGCAAAGATCTATGGTCCTAAGGGAAATCAATTATAAGTGGGGCGCCATGACCAGTTTGAAGTGTTTTCTGTTTTTGCATTCCAAATAAACTTTGAAAACAGTGTTTTGACTTTAAAGACCCACTCCAATCATCTTTTAAACTATTCTAAAAGTGTTCCCGGAGGTCTTTTAGTTCTATTTATGCCGTTTTTAGCCATTATCAAAAAAAATTGTCGCTTTCTTGGACATAGTTTCTGCAAAGCTGCGGTAGTTTATTAGAAATTCACCTTTAAGTTGTGGGCGGGACGTCTGGCGTGGAGCAACCCCGCCCCCTCTCCCCGTTGCACAGCAGGGCAGGGAGCTTGCGACCCGCCCAGCATATTTTCTACGTCACAAACACGATCTTTTTCAAGCAGCTTTTTTTTCCATCTGCTCCTGATCCACGACTTGAAAAAAGAAATACTCAGAAATACCATTTTGAGCTTAACTTTCTTTATATATGTCCTTCATCATCAGAGAAATGCTACAAAAACACCCAAAAAAAAAACCATGATTTATCTCGGAGTGGGTCTTTAAGTTTTAGATGGCTCACGCCGTGTCCTGACTGTGACGGTTATCCAGAAGCTACATAAACATGACGTGTTTGATTGGTGAACGTTTTCCTCCCCTGAGCCGTAATCACAAAAATTAAATCAAGTAAATCTTTTGTTCCCACGGGACTCAAAGTGTTAAAAAAACCTGGCTGGTCGCCTTCTTCTTTTTTTTCTTTTTTTCCACAGCAGGATTTCAGTCAACCGATCTCGGCGTCACTCGCAGCAGCATCTTTGCTCTTCACCTTCATGTAGAAAATATACCACTATATTTTACAAGACTAAGAACAGAACATCTATTATTTTACAAGACACGGCGCACAGGCAGAGTATGTACAGCCAGTCAAACCCTCCTCCGGATGAAGGTTCAGCAAACCCAGGAGGGGCTTCTGAAAGCGAACACTTTGGATCCAAAACGGCCTTTTTTTTGGTTTGGATGCTACTGAATGAACTCCTGCCGGGGTATGTCAATGTGGCTCTGGGAATTGTAGTTTTATGTGGATTTAAAAAAAAACAAACTTCAGCATCCCTTCAGCTAACAGGACTGAGGTTAAAGCTCCAGATCTTCTGCTTCGTCGGTCCTTTCTGGGCCGATGTGAGTCAAAGTGTTCGATTTCTGAACCCCCCCCCCCAGGATGTTAGTAAGTGCTATGAGAACGAGGAGGCGCTTTAGGATGAATAGAGCACAAACTGTCGGCATCTGTGGGGTTTCAACTGAATCTACTGTTGAGTAAAACCATCAGAGGGAGGGGTGACCGGGCGGTTTGGTCCAGACGGCTGGGTGTGGGGGGGTGTTCTGCAGCCGTGAGGTTCTTGAGGGAAGAACGGCAATCTACCACAATGCAACAGTAATGAAGAAGCGAGACGAAGAAGAGCTCCACCTTCGATGGTGGAAGAAAACGCTCAAGAAGCGAGGGTCGTTGACACGCCGCCATCATGACCGCGGACTGTTCTGCACAGAGTTTACTGAGTCCGTCTGACCTTCCTCGTCCTCCTCCCCCTCCGGATGCCAGGGGCCGTTGTGCCTGCTCTGCCTTTCTGAAGCTAAACTGTCTCTGGGCACAGAAAGGCTGCCGCTCCCAGGCTTCTGCAGGCCTCTGGAGGTCTGATGTTCGTTTGGAGACGGGCTCTGGCCCCTCCCCCTTTCCTGAGAGTCACTGTCGTGTCTGGCATCTGACGTTCTCTCCCCCCCTGAAGGCTTTTTGGTCTTCCATCTTACATCCTCGTCATCATCCTCTTCGTCATCAGAGTCGATGCGGTTGAGTCTTTTTCGGATGGGGCGATCCTCTTCTGACGAGGATTCCGAATCCTCAGACTCCTCCTCCTCCTCGTCTGTTGAAGGTCGCCGTTTCTTCAGCATCTGGGCGAGCCGTCTGCGCCGCTGCTGGTACAGAATCTCCCTCCTCCTACCCCGCCCCATCTTCTCCAGGTCCTCCTCTTCCTCGTCCTTCCTCAATCTACTCCTTCTGTCCTTGATGGACACTTTTTCTAAATGTCTCCTCCTCCGTTGCTGCCCTCTATCTTCATCATGTTTGTATCTTCTCCTCTTCTCTATTGTCCTGCTTTTCCTGAACTCCTTCTCCCTTCTCCTCCCGATCAGCCTCCTGTCATCGTCGTCTTCCTCATAATCATCTTCCTCCGATTCTTTGGAAGAAACAAATGCTGCAGGAAAGAGAGATGACACGTGAGTCAGAGAACGCCGTGCACTTCAGACACAGGATGGCGTTTGGCTGCTCACAGTCGCTGTAGTCGCTGGAGAGCGCCTCCTTGCGTGTTCGAGCTTTGCTTTTCTTCTCGTCTGCGGAGACCCTGGAGCTGTCAGACGACTCCGACGTCTCTCTGTAGTTGACCTGCTGGTGTTGGCCCCGCCTCAGGCCCCGCCTTTTGTGGTCGCTGTCGCTCATGTCACTGTACTGATCCGAGTCTGTTTTGAAAGCGCGAGCAAACATTCACTTTTCCGCCGTTCAGGTTGCATTTTCGACCTCCGAACATGTTGAGCTTACCCATGACCTCCTCGCTTTCTTCCTCTGAGCGCCTCAACTGCCGCTTCCTGCCCCTGCGCCGGGCCCTCCCCGCTTTCTGCCTGGGCACTCCCTTTAGAGCTCTCCTGGGTTTGGTCCCCTTGTCCCAGCTCCCTCCATCGCTGCCCATGTCCTCCTCCTCCTCATCGTCGTCATCGTCATCAGGCCCTGATGCGCCACATTCCTCCTCCGAGCTGCAGGAGGAACAGAGGGAGTGAGACGGCCGATAGAGAGACGAAGGAGCAGGGAGAAGTCTTTGACGGCTGACCTGTTGCTCAGCATGAACTCGTCTTCACTCTCTGCCGCCGTGCTGTCGCTCTCCAGGTCGTTCAGTCTCCTCCTCCGCCGGCTCCTGGCTGCTCGGGTCTGGCTCCTGATTGGCCGCTCCACGTCCTCAGACAAGATGGAGGCGATGTCTTTACCTGCTCCTCCATCAAAGGAGAACATTCAAACTCAACCCAACAAGTAGACATTGATCCCTTCCTGTTTCTGTAACCTACAGATCACATATAAACTTTTTTTAAATCAGTCGGTTCTAACACCGGGCCTTTAGACTACCGTAACCCTTCCACCGTTTGCACAATGACCATCATTCCAGCGATTCTGTGGAGGACAAAAGCGGCTTCATGCCGTCCAGCTGATTCACGGTGATGGTGTAAACGGTCAATGAGTTAAGTGTGTCAAAAAGCGTGTGTCATTAAGGCCGCCTTTACACTGCAGGTCTTGATGCCCATATCCGATTTTCTGACTATATCCGATATTTTTGACGACCCGCTTACATCATCTTTTAAACGTGACCCGTATCTGATTTTAGCATTTACACTATACAATGCTGAAACTATCAAACGTAGACGTTCTGAGGACTACGTAGCAGTATTTCCGCCCTCCGCGGACCTTTTTCAGACTTTTGTGACTGCGGTTGTCATGGAGGCAACGCAGCGACGGAAGGAGGCGTTGCCTTGGGCGCTCCTGAGGGGATGCACGGGGGAGTAAAAAGGAGGGCTGGTCGGCCGTTATGTTCTCTCTCTGAGTTTTGAATGAGGAAGTGTTTGCAGACGTGCTGTACTAACAGTTTGATCCAAGTGTTGAACCTTTCCTGCGCGATGACTTCTCTTTTCCGAACGTGGTCAGAAACGCACAGGAGATTTACTCGGGGTTCTCTTCTCCGTTCTGAACCCTCAGCCTCCAGAAAGACTCCAAAACTTTTGGGGGAGACATCTTATTTTTAATTTACGGTTCTCCGACAGTACCCCGCTCCGCGCTCACAGGAGAGAGGGGGGCTCTCTCCTTACACACACACACACACACACACACACACACACACAGACACACACGCAAGCACGCGTGCGTGCGCTCACACACACACACATGGTCCCCATCATACACGCCCCCAAAGAAATAAACGGCTTCTAGCCTGCTGTTCCATAGCAACGGTGTCCCGCTTCATTAGTTACCGTTTGCGTCCCGACCAGACATAACAGCGGTTTCCAACTACGGTCTGAAGCCTGAGGCTGAAAGGTAAACACGCTGACAGCAAAATCAGCACAAAAAGCACCTTAATAAGTCATGTGATCTCAGTTGGTGGTGTCCTGAGTTGATGTCACTGAGGTACGACTCGCATTTACTGGGGAATATCGGATTTGTCTGCTTACATGGCACACGGAAATGCACGTATCCGATTCGTTTCCGATTTATTTCCACATATGAGAGAGGCCTGTATCCGATCTGAGAAAAACGGAATCCATGCGCTTTTGTCCTGCTTACACATTCACTGGTCATATCCGATCTGTGCCAAATGAGAGGAAAAAATCGGAATTGGGTCACTTGACCATGCAGTGTAAAGGCGGCCTTAGATTTTACTGGCAGCATCTCCGATGGGATCCACTCACCTCCACAGAGATCGCCAAAGTCCTCCTCAATGGCCTCATCAATGGCGTCATCAAAATCGTCAAACCTAAAAGCGGAGCAGCTGGGTTTATGGAAAACAACTTCCCAGTAGTTTTTTTAAATTATAATTATGCATTTTTTAGCCCCAAAGAAACAGTTGTTTTCTAGCTCAAATTTCTTACTATTTGTCCTCCATCATCAGAAAAACGCCACAAGATCATGTTAAAAAAACACACCAAAAAAACAATTTCTTTGGAGTAGTTATTTACTTTCTGCTGGTTTTGTGTTAAATAATAGACAGTGCCGTTTATACAGTTTAGTTTATGCAAATTAAACGATGAAACTAAATAGAACAAATAATCAAATAGAAAGGATTCCTTGAAGATTCTTTAGATAGTAGAGATTTAGACTTAGAAAAATACTGAACTCTTCATCATCCATCACACCCACCTGTAGCTGATGTGCTTCCTGGTTCTGGTTGATCTCCTCCCCAGATTTTTGCTCTTTTTGCAGTCCTTCTTTTTGGTAGCCTTCTCTTCTTCCTCCTTGTCTTCCTCCTGAGAAGTAAAGACATGTTTGTTAAACTGTTAAAGATCTAATGTGTTGCGGTTGACTTTGTTCCATTTTTATCAACAATAACCACAGCCAGCATGTTTTTCCATGGATAATTTAATGGCGTAAATGGAAGTTCTCACAGGAATGATGTTCTCCACGCTGATCCCCACGTAGACGAGCCGCTCCCTCCTGCACAGACGGAGGCGCTCGTCATTTTCAGAGTTTATCCAGACGGCAGCACTTATCATTTACGAGTGTTTACCTCCGCTCTGCCCTCTCCCGTTTCTTCAGAGCGCTGTCCAGGTTCTGCAGCTGCTCCTCCAGTTTCTCGCACAGCAGCTTCTGTAAAGACAGGAACCGAAAGTCCGTCACACCTTTAAAAGGACAGTCAGCGGCATACGTGGTGGTCTTTCAGGCGTCTTTCTTTCCAAATAAACTTTTCAAGTTTTATTTAAGTGGGCTTACGTGTTGGCAGGGTGGGCAGAACCACTCCCCGTCTGGGATCAGCATGACCGGCGGCCGCAAACAGGCCGTGTGGTATCCGCTGTCGCAGGAGTCGCACAGCAGGATCTGACAACACAGAAGCGGTTAAATGGCAGATCATCTAAGATCAGCTCTTCATTCCCATCATTTATGTGACTGCATTAACCCGGGGAAAGATAAAAACAAGGTAAAGTGAGAAAAACAAGAGCTGTCAGTAACTTTTCTCTGCTTTTCCTTTTCCGTGTAAACAGATTTGGCTTGATATCACATTTGAACAATGGTGTAATCCTAGTCAACAGTTAAAAATGTCTGAACACTTGAGAATGCCATGTTTTGAGGAGTCGTGGCACTTCAGTCTCCTCCCACATCCTCAAAAAATACGCTCTAATCATTTATTGATCTATTGTAAAAGCTTTTCCAGTGGTCTTTTAATTATGATTATGCTGTTTTTCAGCCAAACTGTCATTTTCTAGGACACAGTTTCTAGAGTGGCAGTAAATGTCTGCATCTTCTCTGAGTTACTGCCATTGAGCGGCAAAATTTGCCTCTGAGTTGTGGGCAGGACTGTCGGTGTGGATCAAGCCTGCCCCATTTCCTGTCTTCTATCTGTTTACATGCTCTCCGCTAGCTTACAGCCACACACAACCCCAACCTAGCATTAGCCGTGCAAAAATGATACAGAGCAGCATTGGAGCTATCCAGTGGCGGTCTGTGCATTTCAGAGAGGAGCCTTCAGATTTCACCAAATTAAAATCCTCCTCATTAATAATAACTATTTTATGACTTTTCCACAAAGAAAAACATTCATGAAATCCTTCATCACGTCCACAGCTTCCAGAGCAGATCCAAAGGCTTTGGGTCTTTGGGTTGAGGCTGAAGCAAACATGCAGGTTTCTGCCCGTCAACAAGTTCTCCAGTGGAAGATGTCAAAACGTGGATGCTGTGCCTTTGAGGGGATTTTTGCTGGAGCAGCTGAGTCAGCTAAAATAATGCCCCGAACCAGACCGTAAATCCAGATGAGTGGAAGGATGTTAGGGCCGAAGAGCAGGATAAAAGCAAGTTTAAGCTTTTGTTCACCCTCCATTGTGGTTTGGAGGAGGCCGCATGGGGCTCTGCAGCCAGATTTATGTTTGCAACTTTATTTCAACAAAACGCAGCGGCTGACGCTCGGATCCTGAAGGTTGCTGGTTTCCCTTCCTTCAGTACGTGTTTCAGTCCCGATCAGATTGATTTGGCCCTATTTCGATTCCAAATCATTTGATTTTGAGACCGCCAATACAAAGTCCAGATCAGATGCACATTAAAAATTTGAACAAATTTAATAAACAGATCCAGCTTTTCTTCTATCGTATTAACCTTCTTTTATCATTTAACACTTAAAACAGTGAAGTAACTTGAGCAAAAACAGTGCAGCTATCAACTAGAAAACAAAGTTAACTATTAACTAGTAAAAATAGGTCAATTGTCATTGAGGAAGGTTTGGTGACTGCAGCTTTAGGATCGTCAGAACTATTAAACATATATTTATCTCTATAAAAAATGAAAAAATGACTTTCTTTTGGAATCATTGTAGCATAAATATGATGATGTAGCTCACATCAATGGAACCATTTATTAGTTTTTGAGACTCTTTTTTTTCTAGAGCTTGCTTTTTGCGCCGCCATCTCACCATTTAATTCTCATTAAAAATCATTTTAAAGTCTTATATTTTTAAATGCCTCTGTTTGTAGAGAATCTGGCTGTCAGTTTTAAATGTTTATTGAAAGAATAGTTGAGCCCGGAAGCCTGAATCCGTGACTATCTTGCCAACTTCACTAAACTGTTTTTGTGCGCCTCCTGCTCAAACAACTCGCATAAAATATAAACTCGATCCCTAATCAGGATGCAGAATCTGATTTTGGTCAGGTCTGAAGCCGCGTCAGATTTCTGATCACGCGATGGGATCGGGACCTTTCCACGCAGCAGCACTCGTGCCGCACGGCGCCGTGACTGCTCACCAGCTCGGGATGGTTGGGCAGGCCACAGTGGGAGCAGCAGTCCTCGCTGGGGATCTCCGTGGATTTGCAGAATTCTACCTCTGAGTCGCTCCGTCCTTCACCTCCATCCTTCCGCCCTCTGCCCGCCATCGCTTCGTCATCGTTCAGTTTGCGCCGTTTCGTCCGAATGTTTGACCATCGGGGCCGTCTGTGTCGCCGTTTTCCCTTAAAAATATATATATAATGATTTCTGAAAAATGAACAAACTGAGTTTATTCAACATTTCATCATTTCTGTCTCATTACCCTGAGTTTTCTAACTTCCCCGACGAGTTTTCTGTTTTCCTTTGAAGCTGAGATCTGCTCCTCTTCATCCTCCTCCTCTTCTGCCTCATCTTCATCCCCGACTCTGGTGGGTAAAGCCTGTTTAGTCTGGGGTTTCTTTCTCTGGCTCTCGGTCACCTTCGAGCTTGGCCTACAGGTTGGCAAAGAAGACGATCTTCAAGAAAAAAAAAAAGGTGTACATGGGATGAATTTATGAAACTGCATGCAGCCATGATTCAAATGAAGTTGATTCTCTGATACCTGCATATCCTGGCAGATCTCCTAAGCAGCCTCCCCTCTTCCTGCTCCTTCTGCGCGTCTTTTTCCTGCCCTTTTCCTCGCTTCCCCCTTAACTTGTTTCTGCGGTGCGGAGGAATCTTGATCTTCAGCCGGATCCCTTCTTTCTGGAGCTCAGAGGACGCTTCCTCCAAAGGACAGCGCTCCTGCTCTGATCCAGACCCGAGACTTCTCTTCCCCTTCGCTGGGCCTGAAAACCCACCGTTCACCCCTTTCTCTTCCTGCTCTGTTTTACTGTGTTTTTCTGTCTTCTGAGGCGACACACATCTGTCAGATTCTGTGCAAACTTGACTTGAATTGCCTGAGGCCTTTTCTGGATCCTCTGTTTGTAAGTCTCTTTCCAAACCTTCTTTTCTCGTGTCTTTCAAACCGTGATCCTTCTGCTGATGGCTGTTCTGTCCAGCATTCTTGCCCTTTTCAAACTCCTCCTCTGTTGTTTCTTCTGTCGCTTCTTGACTCGGCTCCTCCTCCTTCGGCCTTTTGGTTTCTCCTGTGGGCTGACAGAGTGACGAGGCACCAGCAGGATCTACTTTTTTGTCCGTAACTTCAGGGAGTTTGTCGACTTTTAAAGACTGTGGCGCTTTGCACGTCTGAGACTCGCTCATTTCATGAAGAGGAAAGGCGCTGGAAGCCGGTTCTATTTCAGCAGGCACCTTCCTTACGAGCACAGACTGCCGACTCACTTCCTTCTCCTCCTTCACAGCCCTGCTAGGTTCTAAGCTTGGCCCGTTTTGCTCTTGCCTCTCGGAACCGGAGGCTCTGTGAAGCTCAGAGGGGCTGCGGATGACTCCGATGTGACCAATGACCCCAACGACACCATTCTGCCCTTCTTTGTAGGGCTGGAAAAGAGATGCTCTCCCATTGGTCAGTTCTGGAGCAGCAGAATTGGCGAGCTGATGTTGTTGAGTAGCAGCCGGCCCACATACAGGAGCGACAGAGTTCAGGAAGTTCCCCTCTCTTCCATGACTGTCTTTACTCTGGATGACTGCAGGGTTACAAACAATTATACTGCTGCTGTTACTGTTAATGTGATTGGTGTGGAAGCTGTCTGCAAGCTTCAGGTCCCTCTTCTTGAGCGGTATTTTGGCCTGCAGGTTGCTCCTGACAGCGGCACGCTCCGCCTCCTCGTCCACGTTCAGTTTTGTCACACTGGAGGCCGTGACGACAGACACTGCGTTTTTGGCAACGTCTCTTGGTTCCGGTTTGATGGCGGTGATTGTGCTCACGCGGTTATCAAAGACAGACTTTTTGTTGTCCGTCTTCTCCTCCTTCACCTCATTTTCGCGGTTTTCCAGCTCGATCACCTGCGTCTGCTCCTGCTTCAACTCTGCAAAAACAAACGTCACATTCCAACAAAGAGGACTGAGGCAGTTTGTGGGGGACACTGTGTGGGGGGATGGTCTGTGGAGGAAAGGAAAGTCTGAGGGGGACACAACTATCTGAGGACACAATTAGTAGGGGATAATCTGTGTTGGTGTGTTTGTGAACAGCCTGTGTTGGTGTGTTGGGGTTCAGTCTCTATTGGGGTCAGACTGGATTGGTGCGTTGGGGTACAGTCTCTGTTTGTGTGTTGCGGGACAGTCTGTGTTGGAGGATAGTCTTTGTTGGGGGACCAAAAATGTTGGGGGACAGTCAGTGTTGAGAGACAGTCAGTGTTGGGGGACGATCTGTGTTGGTGTGTTGGGGGACAGTCTGGGTTGGTGTGTTGGGGGACAGTCTGGGTTGGTGTGTTGGGGGACAGTCTGGGTTGGTGTGTTGGGGGCCCGGCTATGTTTGGGGACAGTCTGCGATTTAAAAACACAAATTCTTGGATGATGTCCTTTGTTTAAGTTTAAATCTTTTCCTGGACCGGAACAGTCAAATACCTTGTTTTATGGGTTTCTTTTCCATATCGTGGTCCATCTTTATCTCGTCAGTTTGCTCTGTAGTGTTGCTGGATTTGGCGTCCTTTATTTCATTGGCTTCACCTGCAAAGTAAATCAGAAACGCAAACACAGTTTGACCGTACGTTCAAGTTGGTCTGAGTCCACCATGCTTGACAGACAGGCATACCTGTGCCTCTCCCTGTAGGGCTGGTGCTCCTGGATTCAGCCACATTCTGCTCCTGGTTCTGGCTTGGTTCAACCTGAGTCTTCAGCAGCTCCAGAGCCTCGGCGAGGTCGTTACGAGTCCTGAGAAGACAGTTTTTCAATCAGCCTGTAGTGCAATCAAAAGTGGAAACTGGAGAAAAAAACATCCAGAAATGTTGCTGAATCTGGCTGAGGCACTTGTGCTGCCTGTCACTGACCAGACTAAGAGAAGGGTGCTACCTGACGATGCACCTCCAGGTGGACCCATCCAGATCGTCCTGCTCCTCCGTGTACAGCCGGATGTTCTGCTCCTGATCCAGCTGCATCCAGTACAACAGACCCTGCCGGTCCCGACCAACGGGCTGCAGTCGCATCTTCTCTGGATCCTCGTCGTTGATCATCATCTTGAACTTGAGGTTTTCGTCAAACTGACACTCGCAGAGATACTGCGGGGCACAGAGGAGGACAGTCAACGGGAATGCAGTAGTTTTCAGACTCCTTCTTGTGGAGACGTACCTTCAGGATGCTCGATTTGCACTCCATTGACATCTCCTGGTAACCTTTCTGCTCCAGCTCCCACGCCCATGTGCTGTTCAGCTCTTGGCAAACCTGCACGACACAGAAACTCTCTGAATCTGCGATGTTTGTTCGTTTTTCCTCACAAATACAGATTTTGGGAAAGCAAACATTGCTTCAAGAAAACTGGACTTTTACACATCAACTGCTTCTTAAATTTCCTCACCTTAGCCAGGTATTTCTCCCAGCGGTCAGTGGTCACAGACTTCCCTAGTTTTCTGAGCAGCTTCACATGAAGATCCACGAGAGGTTTGGAAACTGTAAAAAAAAAAAAAGTGACAGTTCCAGCAAATGTTCATCTTTTTTTATATCTTGTCTTATCTCCAGTTGTTTGAGTTACAGGAGGTGAAGAATTACCTTCTGATACATGAACAAATCTGGATCTAGAGATTTGTCATTTCAGATAATCGCATTTTTTCATAATTAGGCATCCTATTGACTCCTTTTCCATGGATCGTTGGGAAGAGTACAGTCCAGGGACAATGTTTCTAAAACCTTTCATTGTAACTGAGTCCTTCCTGTATTCTTTATCTGATCTGTATTTTTTTACAACAGCTGGAGATAATACTATTTGTCTGGTAAGATAGTTGGCTACCAGATTGCAGGCAAAATCATAATGATTTTGTTTATATACCTTTATTATCGTGTGGGTTCTGCAACCTTCAGCACTAAAAGAGTCATTTGGTCAAGTTTCTTACTGACCAAAACCCACAGAGAGCCACCAAGTCCTCTCCAAAAAACACTTTTTTCATGTTTCTGTGTCTGTTTATTTATACTTTTATAAAATGTAGCATTTGCTTTTTTTGTTTACAATTGTTGAAATATAATTGTTATATGTCTCAATATAAAACATCTTTTTTCACAGTAGCATATACAGGTTCCTTTAAAAGTAAAATACAACCTGAGCCCTCAGTTCTCAGTCGTCTACCATCTCCTCTCTCACAGTGGATCTAAACAACGGGAATGCTGGGTAGGAAACTGTTAGTGAGGGAATGGAAGGGCCCTTTGACTCCATCCCTTACCCACTGGCAGACCTCTCTGGGTCAACTTGCAGCGCTAGAGAGGTTATTTTAATAGATTGCTGAACAGATTAGATGACTTCAACAGTAAATGGTCTCACTATTTTGAACACGCAGGTCAACGACATCTCCAGCTCTAGAAACCAGAAAGGGCTAACTGTCAAGGGTCTTTTTTTGTTGTTGGCATGTCTTTTGTAATTTTCTTTTGTTTTTGTTTGGTTCAGGTTGAAAGTTATGGGGTTGGTGGGTTTTTTCCACAGTGAACTGCATCTCAGTTCCGTATTCTGTCTTTGTGTGGAATATTGTAATTTTGTCTTTAAAAATGAATAAAGTTTAAGTCATAAAAAAATAAAATACAACCTGTTTCAAATCAGATCATCCTGCTGCAACAGATTTACTTGAAATTAATGTGCAAGAGGATCAAGTCTCTATCTATCTATCTATCTATCTATCTATCTATCTATCTATCTATCTATCTATCTATCTATATTTATTTGCAACTGTTGTGCAGCAGATTATCAAAATATGTGTGTGCTTTAAGCTTATTCTAATAAACATCTGTTGAAAGATTTAAAATTTTGCCCAAGTATTTAGACATGTTAAAAATAGAAAACTTAATTAACTAAAACACTTAAACCAAAGGGATAAAAGAAGCGCTTGTGGCTCCGGAGCCTCAGAATGCAGACCCCCCCTGCGTTGGACTGAAACATGTTTACATCTTCATTTTAGAAGAAAAAAAAGTCAACTTGAACAGCAGAAAATGGAATAAATCAAGAGACTTTCAGGCTTGGAAAACAAAAACATATAAAAACACTAATGAGAATCTTATTTGTGACGCCGTTAGGAACCATTCAGTTAGCAAAAACGTTTTTTTTTCTTCTTAAATCTGTAGGTAAGTACTAAAGTTTCCCAAATGGACTTATTGGATCTAGATCAGTTAAAGACGTGTTTTTGTTTTTGTTTGTAAGTTAAGCGGAATGTCAATAAAGTGCGAGGCCGTCCATGAACGCATCGTCGGCCGCTACGGTTAACTTCATTCTGGGGGCTAATAAGGAGCTAACCCAGCACTTAAAGTAACTTGTAGAGAGAAGAGACACGCGGGCTGAGTTTGGTAAAAACATAATCTATAAAAATGTGTTGGTGATAAAAATTTAAAGTCGTAAATTAGCTGCAATTCTCCGGGGATGTACTTTAGCGAATTGCAAAACCAATCATTGAAGCTAACTAGCTAGCAGACTGAAGCGCATGCGCAAACTTGCCTGCAACTCTGCCAGAAAAAAATATCTCATCTTTTGTTTTGGACGAACATCGCTCGCGGCTCTGGTTTGACAGCCCTAAAACAGCCCGAACACGTAACAAATGCAATCCTAGCAGAGTGGACTCGGAGACACCGGTGCCGTTCGGGGTTTGTGAGGCAAGGCCGGTGAAAAATTACACCTGACAACACTCCGGAGCTAACCGGTTGCCTGTGTGTGGTCACTCGGTGGAGCATCATGGCTCCCACATCCAGTTTAAAAGATCGATGCCAGCCTTGACAGCGCTATCGGCGGCCTGTCACTCAAGCGAGCCCCCAGAAGGAGACCGTGTCAGGCACCGTACCCACGCCTGCGCTCGCGCGGCTAAAACTCTTGAACAACAACAGCCTCCAAAGTGCGAAATTCTGGGAGGGCTAGCTCTGTTAGCGACCCTGCAAAAAGTGTCTCAATAAGAACTCTGACCTAAACTGCCCGAACCGTGTGGACCGGTTCTGCTGCGGGCCACAGATATGCCACCGCTGGCTGTGGATCGTAAAGCTAGAGGCACACAGATGCTGCTCTGCCGGCTTAAACACGGCACTACGATCTCCATCATGACGATGATGGTGGCCCCCCCGTTTCCTCCCGGTCTCAAGTGTCGCAGCTTTGTACCACTTCTTCGACCCTCCAACACCATCACCGCGGATCTCTCACCTGCCGTAGTGTCACGCAGATACCGTTCCAACTGCGGGAAAGTCATCTCGGGGAGATCCAGCGCCGGTCCGTACCGCTCCAGGAACGAGCAGACCTCCGCAAAGCTCGGGTAGAGCGGCGGGCCGGAGCTCCTCACCACCGCCGGAGCAGCCATCTTTCCAGGCGGAGAGAAATGAGAGGGGAGGGCCGCCTGCTCGGATGCGACTGTTCGGGTGAAATGAATGGAGGGAGTGAAGGAGCTAATGACGTCAAGGTGATGGAGAAGGAGACGGACAGCTTCCGTGAATTTTTCACAATAAAAGCTTTGTGCAGAATTCTGTATGTAATAGTGTAATAACAAAACATAAACAATATGTTAACAACAAACCCTAAAATAGATGTGACTTAAAATAGGGGAAGCATGTGTCTGATCCTTAAGTATGTAATAACAATATTTGTTTTGCTTTTCTTATAATTTAAATTTTATTTTCCTTTTCTACCTGATGGCCTTTACAAAACGTGCATTACTAAATATGTAAACATTTTTTTACATTATCTGTTGATCTGTATTTGTTTATTCTAATTGTAATTACTCATTGTTTTTAGTAATTCACTGCATGTTAAGCCGTCTTCTTTCATATTTAACTGTTTAATAAAGACGTAATAACAACAAAGCTTTTAAAGCTATTTTAAGGAAATAATCTCATACATGGGTTATCCAACTGTTTAACGAATTCTATTTTATATTACATTAGTGGTTTAAAATCTCTGGCGATTTTTATCACGGAAAATTGTGTAATTATATCTTCCGAACAATTTTTAGCTAAACATTTATTATCCACAAATTCCACCATATCCTGTGTCAAAGAAGTGCCTGATTCTTTAAATTTGATCGAGTTAGCCCTCGTGCAGAAACGCCATCAACTTGTTCAAAAATGTTTCTTTTTACTCTGGATAGTTTTAATCAAAACTTGGGTCAATGGAGATTTGTTAATCTACACGCAAACGTGCTCCACTAGTATACACAATATATTCACGTTGAAACGGTCCACGGTTTTGGTATTTTAATTTGTAAATATTGAGATTTTTTGTTTCCTTTCTCTGTTTTCTTGCCAGGTTGTTTAAGAAGGTGCTGCATTTACTGACAACTGGAAATGTTGGAAAATACACAATTGCTTAGGAAAAATAATTTTGATATTTACAGCAATTTTTAAGTCAACCATTCAAGTTTTCACAGATGTTTGTTCTAAGTTAATAAGAACTGTTACAACTCCGATTATGTTTCAACTCTGGCAATATTGATCAATATGATGAAGCTATCAAAAGGAAGACAATATTAAATAGGAATTATGACTATGTTGATCAAATCGAGTAATAATATTGAACTGATTTTTGAACTGAAAAAAGACAATTTGGATAGATTAAATGAACAGATTAATTATAAAGTTTATTTGTTTTGCTTTTTTGGGTCAGATAGAAAGTTCAATCAGTTAGCATCAACGGTTAAAAACTCACAATTCTACTATTGAAATGGTTACTTTGTTAAAAATGTAGGTACGAAAAAAAGTTTCCTTAGCCAAATGAGTTATCTTATTTAGGTATTTAAACAAACTTAAAACCTTTTTATCTTTATACAGTCTTCCCGTGCAATTTGTCTCCAGCACTTTCTGAACACCCGCTAAAGCTGTAAATTCCCAGATCTAAATGTTGTCTCAAACGCATTCGATTTTTTGTGCGGAAGTGGTTTTTAGATTTACCGGAAGAGGCGTGGCTTAGAGTGTTTTCCAAAGTTGTTGTTCCTCGGCTGTATTGCCTCGCTCTCATATCGTTGAACAGCGCTCCCTAAAAGTAGCCGGTTCTTGTTGCTGGAACCTCCGTCCCTTTTATATCACAGCCATGAACATTTAAATTATTATTGACAGGAACAGCAGGTACGTCCCGCTTCAACTTTCGGTTTTTCATCCGACTTTTATGACGTGGTTTAATAAATGACCTGTAGCGTTTTTCTGCTGTTTACTGGGTTCCCTTTCTTTTGTTTATAAATCTAATCAAGCTAAAAAGGCCTAGCGTACATTTTATGGATCATGGTTTCTCGATATTATATACTATACGTATTTTTATTTTATTTGCTACTTTAGTAGAACAAAGAGCCTTGGCTGTTCCGTGTAGTTGTAATGACTAATTTAAAAGCCCTAAAGTTATTTAGCAGCAGCAATGATTTAAGCTGAACAAGTTGCATAATTATCGAGGTAGAACTTACTAGAATTTACATTTATTTTATAATTCTGATCTGATTTGAATAATCTTTAATAATTCTTTTATTATTATTTTTTCAAACTGTTTTAAAACTTGTTTGCAACCTTCAGGTTTTGTAATTGACAGTTAAACGTTTTTTCTAAAAAAAAAAAAAAAAAGATTAAACTATTAAAATTATTTTTAAAAAATACTTTTATGTTTTTCATGTTGGTGTTAATATTAAAACACATTTTTAACAATTTATAATATTAATAGGGCTGTGTTTAAAAATGTTTTGTAATTCATATTAATTTATAATATCATTTACACACTTATTGTATTTTGTGCCTTCAATTTTGTTGTTTTAAATGTTTTAATAAATAAAACAATATTTTTTCATTTAAATTAGTAGTTTAGCTAAAGCTATTTTTCCTTACTAAGCAAAAATCTCTATGAGGTAAATTTGAAATAAATTTGAATAAATTAGATTAATTCATAACTTGAGCAATTGGATTAAGGCTTAAAAATATGACAAATGTTGACTTTTTATAGAGCTTTTCCTGCTATAAAACCCTGCAGTGGTTTTTAGACTGTTTTGATCACAACTTTTACACTTATTTTTAAACTATAAACATGGGACAGGTCGGCTTTTTTCTTCAAGTTGCTAATTCATGTGACACTAGATAATTGGATTTGTCTTAAAGATCTTAAGGCTGTATATGTGGGGTTTTTTTTCCAATTTTTTTTTAGCTTTTATTTTTATTTTTAAGCTTAATATTGTTCCTACTCCTCTGTGTATCTTTTGCTGTTTGACCTCCATCATAAACGTAAATTCGGCGTCATAGATCTGGCTGTACAGGCAATCGTGTTTATAGTAAGGGGCTCCTCATTTTGTGATGGTCCTCCAGATCCGCCTCCTGCATCCTTATCGTCATGGGAACAACGTCGGATCATTTCCTTCCGTTCTCGTCCTTGATGCTCAGCTTTTCAATCGGAGCTGCTTTTCTGCTCTCAGCAGTTGCAGCTTCTTATCCTGGATCGCTTTGCAATTCAAACTAGTCTAAATCAGAAAACTGTAATTAAAAAATAATAAAAACGTACTGTTTTCATGGATTGAATACCTTTTTTTATTTTTATGGTAGCAGTGCATGGATTGTTGACACCACCTTACTGATTGTTTTCTAAATCGATTTTATTAACTTTTACAAGAATCTGGATTTTTATGTTTCGATTTGATGTAAAATTGCCTCATTTGTTGAGATTTTAAACCACATTTTTTGGGTTATTTGAAATAAACAAAGGCGGGGCCTGTGTCTGTGAAATTACTAGAAGTTAAATTAAAAACTAAGGGGCCATTTGCACCTTAAAAAAAACCAAAAATAATGTTAAGAAAAATAGATAAGTATGGTAAGTACCCAGACCCAACCAACCGATAAAACTTTTTTTATACTTGTATTTTACCCCTAAAATGCCCTTTTTGACCCTCCTTGTTCAAATGAAGTGAGTCTGAAAAGCTCAGAGGAAATGGTCTTTCATGCGCAGATAAGGGCGCTGCAAAAAGATGGCCATCGCTCACGTGGCGACGGAATACGTGTTCTCCGACTTTCTGCTGAAGGAGCCGAACAAGCCTCAGTACCGCAGCGTCCGCACCGAGCTGGCCATGGACAAGATGGTGACCTGCGTGGTGGTGGGGCTGCCGCTGCTCTTCATCTCACTGGCCTTCGCTCAGGAAGTCTCCGTAGGTGAGTCGGAGCGCTCACGTCGCACGATCAGCCGGAGCTTTTATTCTGAAAGAGCTCTTCTGTTGAGTTTTGTCTGCCTCCTCTCCTCTCAGGCACCCAGATCAGCTGTTTCGCTCCGAGCAACTTCTCCTGGAGGCAGGCGGCTTATGTCGACTCCTTCTGCTGGGCAGCCGTTCACTCACACACTCTACCTCTGTGGCTGCACAAGGTACACAAACACACAACAAAAAAAGTGATGCAACAACTTGGGTGTGTGGTTATGTATGAGTTTAATGTCTGTAGAATGACACTAAGCTAAATTTAGACCACTGTGCTGCCCGCCTCATGACAGACACAAACATCCCCACAGTTTGTGTGTCAAGTTGAGCTTTTGTCTAGTATATTATTTATTAAAAAGTCATCTTTCAGATGTCCACGGCTCGGCAGTATCCGCAACGTGACTTTAGGGTGTGGTGATCTTGGGATTTTGTAACCACGGGTATGAGCGCTGCTTTACATTTCTGCATTCCAGAAGAAAGGATGTTCCTTCAAAAAAACTAACAAACAATAAAAAAATATTTATTTTATGATAGCTCCATCTGATGCCTACCTGAAATATTGAAGGTTGAGGCCTTTACTGTTAATTTCTACTTTTTGCCGTTTGGAAAGAGATTTATTTTTTATTTCCTGCTGGATTCAAACCTTCAGCTGCTGTAAATCTGCCCGTGAAATCCCAGAACTGAGGCAGATTCATAAAGAAGAATGGCTCACGTGCGCTTGAATAACCTTCAGAAATCAGTTTACCCATTCCAATGTTCAGAATGAATCAAACATCCTCACATTCGCTTATCGTTTCTACAGAAAGCCAGCATTTGTCATGCAAAGCCATACTCTCTGCTTTTCCTGGTAGAAATCCAGTTTCCTTGATCTCCTATCAACTTCAGACACCAGCGGGTTTTTTTTTACTCTGATAGTTAAAGGATGCTTTAGAAAGCTGATTTTAACCAGAATCACTTGGTAAATGGAGATTTTACAGCCTTTTAATACTTCTTTATAAGCTACAGTTTTAATTTCATCACAAATGATCTATGAGTTTCTTGATTTTGCACATTTTGTGTACAGCAACAGTTTGGAAGTATATTTTTGATTCAAATTCTGTCAAGAACAACTGGAATTCAGTTCCAGATCTGTGGAACATAGAAGCTGAACGCAGCTCCTCCGTGTTTAGGTTTGAGTCTAGGAACTGACAGCAGACCGGATCCAGATGACCGGGGAGGTCTGGCTAGGACAAACTGGGTCAGGAGGTCAATCGTGTATTTTAGTGCTAAATAGGGCTGCACGATATGAGGAAAACTCGCGATATGCGATATTTAAGATTAATATTGCGATAACGGTATAATTTGCGGTATATAAACAAATAACAAAATAACCAAAAACATCATTCCCATTTCATTGCAACAGTTTAAAAATTATACTCCAAAGGACCCTCGTTGACATAGGAGACAAACATCTAACATAATAGGACTCCATCCAATTGGTCAACATCGTGAAGGCGTCCATCCGATTGGTCAAATGCATAAAGGGATTTATTTGATTCGTTAAATGCTTCAAGCTGCCTTAAGGTTGTATTAACACATTTAAGGTTTACGATTTATTGCGATTTTCACTGTCTTTTGCGATATGCATATCGCAGAGCTGGATATTGCGATAACGATAAATTTGCGGTATATTGTGCAGGCCTAGTGTTAAACCGTTCAAAATTATAAACCAGCAACAGAAGCTTTTGGTCTATTTTCAGAGTGTTCTTTTAATTATGATAATGCCGTTTGTTTTTCTAACTTAAACTTATCTACAGCTTGTTGTTTGGGTTTTTTTCATTTTTATTTTTAAACTCTTGGCTCTCACCATTGACTGTACTGACTGCGACATCGCCCATAAAAAATTGTTTACATCCGGCTCTAACCAAATGAAATTAATTCAGTCACCATCTTTTTACGATTTGGATGCGGCCATGTTGGAGCCGGACGTCGTCAGTCAGCAGGGATCGGGTTGTACTCGGTCTGAGTCGGCGTTTCTATGGCAACCACTCTTGCCAACCAGAGAAGTGAGCTTGTTGGAAGGCCGCACTCCTACCACCTGAAAGCGGGCTACACGAAATCTGTCGAAAGATTTAAGGGGGGTGGCCGGCAGGCTCCGCCTGCTTTTATTGAGGCTTCTGATTGGTCAGGTTATAACTTGAACAACTTAAACTACTTTCGTGGAAAAAAAAGAGGAATATCAAGAATATGTTAAAAAAAGATGATCAGATCAAGAATGGTTCTTCTGACCAATAGAATGACTGAGTAATAGCTGTTGATCTCCCACAGAAATCTATGGGATTTTGGATTCTTGGAGCCACCTCCTGTTGGGGGGGGGGGTCACTCAGTCCAGTTCTCTTATACAGTCACCAGTTCTCACCTGAAGACTTTTCTCCTTCAGACCTATGTGTGGATAAAAAAATGTTGCTCCTCGACTGACTTTGCAGTTCTTCCCCTACATCCTGCTGCTGGTGGCGATGCTGATGTACACCCCGGCGCTGTTCTGGAGGTTTTTTGCGGCCCCCATCCTGCAGTCAGACTTGGGCTTCATCATGGAGGAGCTGGACAGGTGTTATAACCGAGCGGTCACTCTGGCCAAACGGGTTGCAGCGCTTCACCTCTCTGCAGACAGGTACGGCTTCTCAGCATCTGGTCTGTTTACTTCTGTTCTACCGCGGAACCATAAGAAAAACAAAACCTGCAATAAAATCAAACCAAATTTCATAAAAAGACATTTTCTCCAAGTTCTGAGTGAAGTATTTATCATACTTTTTTTAAACTTTTTTCTATGGATTTTTCTTCTATAAATTCTTCATGAAAAATATTTTTTCCAGAGTTAAATAAAGTCGTATCATCAGCAAATAATACATCCTTCTGCATTTAAAGACCTTTAACAAAATCATTCATATAACATGTTAACAGTACTGGCCTAGGAACAGATCCCTTTAAAAAAAATACTTAACCGTGGAGAACACACAGAGAACCATGGAGAACACACAGGGAACAGAACACACAGGGAACCGCGGAGAACACACAGGGAACCGCGGAGAACACACAGGGAACCGTAGAGAAGACACAGGGAACCGTGGAGAACACACAGGAAACAGAACACACAGGGAACCGCGGAGAACACACAGGAAACAGAACACACAGGGAACCGCGGAGAACACACAGGGAACCGTGGAGAACACACAGGGAACAGAACACACAGGGAACCATGGAGAGAACACAGGGAACCGTGGAGAACACACAGGGAACCGTGGAGAACACACAGGCTAAAAATTGTCTGCAGTTTCTTTTTCCTTCAGTTTTTTATTGTCATTTTTGGTTTTTTGTCCATTTTTTAATTTATTTTTAGTCCTTTTTTTTGGCTGCTGTTGTTTACTGCTTCCCAGAATGAATAAACCATTAAAAAAAACTTTGAAAGCTCAGTGCAAAACTGTTCTTGGTTTTCCAGGGTTAAAGAAGCTTTCAAAGGCCTCTAGAAGTCTAATATTTCGTTTTTCTAAAGCTGTTCTGACACGTTTCTCTGCACAGCAGATACATTTCCATTTGTTGGTTTTATGATAAAATGGCAGAAATTCTCTCATCATTTTTGCCCTGGATTTCTGCAGCTTAGTAACGTCTGTGTTTCATCAGGTTGTATGAAGTCAGTTTGTTTTTTATGTAGAAATGCAGGCTTCAGCGTGTCGCACAAACCCTTTTTCACAGGTGGAAGTTGAAGCTCTATAATTACACCTGGAAACTCCCTAGAATTCTTCATCACATCTGGACCGAATCCCATTGCAGGATAAATACTCAACCAAAACAAAAGGCTTTCACCTGATTGGAGCTTTGCTGTCACCAGTTTGAACCCCCCCCATTGAATGTGGAAGTTAAGCTGACTACAGATGGAGATGAGTCTTCGCTTTGCTCATTTATTCCTCGTCACTTGTGGCATTTTCAGCTGCATGGTAATCGCAACAGCAGAACAAACAGACCTGACCACTTCAACTTTATTTAGAAAGAACCTTTTTAAAAATGTCAAAAGAGTTTAAAAAAAAGATAAAAAGTTAAAGGATTTAAAGAACATAAAATACTTAAGTTTAGACGTTGAGCTGATTCATTTCTGTTTGCTTGTTATTTGCTGCATAAATATAAGGAGGTACAGCTAATAAATAATAAATCCAGGAACAGAGAGAAAACAAAGTTGTGATCTGAATTGGAAGTGTTTTCTCTGTACGGACATCTTGGACTCGCCTGCTCATGTCTGGCCTTGAACGCCCTGCGGGATTTGGTCTGGCTACTCCTCGGATAAAAGAGCGGCGCTCTAAATTTGGATCAGAAAGGGCTTCCTCTGTAAAACTGAATCCAGACCACGTCCAAAACCTCCAGGTTTTTTTGTTTGTTCGTTTTTTTGTGTAGACTGCTGGAAGTGGATATTTGCTGAACTGCACTTTAATCCCTAAGGCTGATTTGGGCTGTGCCCAAATTCCACGGCTGCGATCTTCCTGGGCTGCATTTGTAGGCGGCTTACGTCGTAGCGCCGCCACAAGTGCTGTCCAAAGTCAACGACTCCTTCAAATGCGGCTGACGAATGCTTCTTTTTCCCGATTTCAACGATTGGTATCCTTCTGTGCTCTCCATATCCCAAGATGCATTGCGGCCGAACCCAGAAATTTTCTGGCGGTCTGTGATGCGGGACCTGGAGTTGGAGATAATGACACCTTTTTTTACAATGATACTTCCAAGATTAAAAGTTGGTGGTGCAGTGAATAGTGAAGACATTTGGACACAACTGTTTAGGCCGCCGTGTCCCTGAAAGCCTCCGACCGTCTTCACTGAGCACGTGCAGAAATGGAGTCTCTGTGGGAAGAGCACAGGTTCACCTGACTGCCGCCTGCTTGTCTTTAAACCCCCAACTCTCCTTTAGATTAAACACTTTCAAGTGTGTCTCGATTCCCACAATGCACCAAGTGCAGACAGGAGGATGTAAAATCTTTTTTCCCCCTTTTCTTTTGAGGAGGATATACTTTTGTGGCATCACAGGATACTGGCAGAACGGCGTTAACTCTGCTCCTCCTTCTGTGGTCAGCGACCCCACTGAGGGCTGCTTCAACTACCCGCTGGTGGAGAAGTTTCTGATGACCAAGCGCTTCTCGCGGCGGCTGCTGTTCTACTACCTGCTGTGCCGCGGCCTGACGCTGGTCACCCTGCTGTGCGCCTGCATCTACATGGGGTACTACTACAGCCTGGCCTCCGTCAAAGACGACTTTGACTGCAAGCTGCGGGTGGGGCTGCTGGAGTCCGACCCCACCGTTCCGGAAAAGGTCCAGTGTAAACTCATCGCCGTGGGCGTCTTCTCTCTGCTGAGGTACGTTCTGCTGTTCCTTTGATCCCCTCCACGCCAAACCGCAGTGGGTGGATTTGTCTCCCTCCAGTCTGGTCAACCTGGTGGTGTTCGCTGCGCTGATGCCGGTGGTGATTTTCGCCGGGCTGCGGCCGCTCCTCTTCCGGGAGCACGCCAAGTTCCTGGAGACCTACCAGTCCCTCCCCACCGTGGGCGTCCTGCCCCCCCCCAACGGACAGTGTGACGACCTCTCCATGTACCTGCTCTTCCTGGAGGAGAACCTCAGCGAGTTGAAGTCCTACAAGTACATTAAAGTAAGTGGAAGCATCAGAAAGTCTCCCAACAGAGGCTGGAATGGTAACACGTTCCTTCCTTCCTCCTCGCCACGTGTCCTGCAGGTGTTGGAGATGTTGAGGAGGCGTGGAGAGTGCTCCGGGGAAAACTTCGACACCATGAGCCTGCTGCAGACGCTCTGGCCCGTTAAAATGGAACAGGTGGACGGAAAGAAACCTCAGAGCACCGCAGAGAAACTGGAGGAAACCAAAATAAACCTGACTGATGGAGCCGCTGAGAAAAACCTCCACGCTCCAAATCCAACCTCCGAAAACGAAACGGAGATGAGAGGTCAGTGCGTTTGATCCTAATCTGAAGACCTTCTGGAGTTCTCTGCATTATCTTCTGATAAGATCATGTGCAGATCCAGTTACTGACAATACTTTGTTTCTCTTCCTATTTTTAATTCAGTCAAGGAAATGTGTATAAACATTAAACCCAGATAAAAATAGAAAATATCACCAAAGGGACAAAAGGGTTTAGAAAATAGAATTTCTCCTGATTCTATAACATTCATAACGTCTTTGAACCTTTTTAAATCCCTTTGATCTTTTCTTGGATGTTTTTTCTAGGTTCACACGAATAAAAAAGACTCAATCGTTCTGAATCAAGGTCTTTACTTTTACACTTAAGTTTATATAGAAATGCAATTGTTTCAAAGTAAGAGTTGGTTCATATTTTCCTCTGGTATTCATTTATAGTGTTTAGTGGAATTTTCTAAATAATTTACGGTATTTGAAGAATTTATTTAATACATCATGTTACATTTTACCGACAGGTTTACGTGTATCTGGCATTTGAATAAATCACATTCATCTGTAGGTTTTCAGTTTTAAGGATTCAAGGAGTTTTTATTGCCATTTTCATTGAACAGAGCAGTTTCACAGACGAGGAATTTGCTGCGGCGCTAATGTGCCGCATAAAACACTTAAGAGTGAAAAAATAAACAACAGTAAGCAAAAAAAAAATAACACAAAGGCCAGAACAATAAATAAAAGTACAATAGTGCAAACAGAGGATGAAGACCAGAAATAACAATTTTTGGATAAAAATCTTTGATTTTTTACAATCTATTCTAGTAAACGTACATGTAATTTTGATTGAAACCCCTACTTATTGTAACATTAATATCTTTATAATAAAGTCTAATCAATCTTTGTTTATGAAGCACTTTTCATACATGGTAACACAAAGAAAAGAATTTTAATCAAGAGTGTTAATAAATACTTTTTCTTTGGATAAATATTAAGGTTATGTCTGGATTCCCACCCTAACCCCTACATAGTCCACTCTATAGTGCGTTTTTCATTTTGTAGTGCTGTCTAAATCTACAATTCCAAAATCTAGTGCCCTAGAAATTTCCCAGAAGTCTCTGCAAAAAACCAGTGTGCATCGTTGCTCACTAGGTCGGCAAATATAAACCCCACAATGCATTGCGTCTGAACATTTTTACCCAAAAAATTTATTCACATGAATTTTTTTGAAAAACCATCAACGTTTTATCTTCAGAAGGCATTGGAGTCATAAATAATTGTCGCAAAACGCTCATATTAGTTAGATTTTACCTTTGGGAAATCGATGACATCATATCTGCCTTTAAAAAAAAAAGTAGTGAGCGTGTCCGAATTGCTTTTAAAATTCCCTGCACTACATAGTGCCGCACTATATAGTTTTTTAATAGTTAGGGGTTAGGGGGGGGAATTTGGACACACAATTTGGATGATTTGTGGCTGAAAATCCATGAGATGCTTTTATTTTTTAGAGCTCAGCCCGTTGTTGGCGAAGGAAGTGACGGACAGCAGAGCAGGAGAGGGCGGGACCCTTCGGCAGCGGGCGATGTGATTGGCTGCTGACGTTGCACCTTAAATGGATGGATGAAATCATGGAGATGGCTAAAGTATATTAAAGATGCTTTTGCGTTTAGATCCGCGCTCACAGCTCCGTCGAAGAGAAACAAAAGATGTGTGGAAATGTTCATGTTTACACGGCTGTTAGGGTTTTTTTTTGTTTAGATATATTTTTTTAAGGATGAGACAATCTCACCATAGCTGTTCATGAAAACGGAACTCCAAGCGGTGGATGAGCTGCTCCACCTTAGATGAGAAACCCTTTTTACAGCTCCTGCCATCTGAACTCCTTCAGAGTAAAAGCAGCAGCTCTGTCAGAAAAGCACTGACGGGTCAGGGTTCTCCTCATTTGTGTTTGTTTGTTTTTGTGTGTGCAGTTTTTCCATTTTTGCTGTCTTCGTGGCAGACTTGACTTTTTGTAATCTGACACGTCCTGACATATTTCATATTATTGTGAAGGGCTGATGACGTGACAGGAAACCGTGCCTCAATGTTTTGGTTCTGATTCTGAAAAATGTGGATTGTTTCTCAAAGGTTAGACCTGCTGAATGTTTTCTTAAAGGTGCAAACACACTTCTGCTGACGGGACGAACAAAAAAGTGGTGTTGAATGTACATTTGAAATAACTGGAGTCAAAAAGCTTTAGTCAGAAACAGACTTCAGGAACGAACGCTAGTTTTTATGGAATGACTCTTCTGTCCAGCGTACGCACATCTATTCGCCACGGTACGACTTTCTCCTTGTTGCTGCTCGTGTTTGTGAAAGGTTGATCTTTTTTCTGTGATGGCGTTCTTCGTCTGCTCCTTCTGAGCCAACTGACAACAAGCAGCGCCACAAACTTTGTCTTTTGATCAGTTTGCGCTTGAGGATTTATTTGTGATTGTTGTTTTGTCTGCATTTGCCAAAATAAACGTTGTGAACAGACTTCAGGAGTTGTGTGATTTTCTGATGTCTGACTGACAAGTTGACCTCCAAATCCACCCCCAGACGTTCAACTTTACCAACTTAACTCAACTCGACTCATCTTAACTCGATTGAGACCGACTCGACACGACTCAACTCAGCCTGACCTAACTTGACCTGACCCGACTTGACTTGTCTTCACTTCACCTAGCTTGGCCTAGCTTAATATTACTCAACTTTTTGCAACATCAATTTACATAATGTTACTTTACTTTTGTAAACGTACTTACGTTTTTATAAAAGAACATGAGTAAATGTACTTTAGCAGATGTAACAAATTTTTGTCTATTTCTGATTTTTCAGCTTAATTTAGCTTTTTTCACTTTTAAAAATATACCATACTTATGTTTTCATAAAGTAATCTGTATCTTCAATATTATGTTGGTAAAATACAAATGAAAAAATAACTTAAATATGTTATTGCAATAATTATCCAGCTGGAATAGCTATTGTTTTATTAGGATTCTGCTAAAGTTAAACAACTTTGGTTTATCCTTTTTTTTTGCTAATTAAATCCATAAAAAAGGCTAATTATTTTTCTTTTGTCTGGTTAATAATTCATTTTAAGAACAGTTCTATTCAGACCCCAGAAAGAGTTTCCTTTCCTTCTTTTAGGAGATTATAATTTTATTATCGTCACATTGCTACAGGATTATTTTGTTTGTGAGAATGCACTGATGTCTTTTGTCCACTAGAGGCCGCCAAAGCGTTTGTTGTTAGACGATGAACACATTCAGCAAGGGGATAAATGAAGTGAAAACAAAATGTCAATCCGAAATCAAAACTAAAATCTGGTGTTTGCCTTCTGCTAGTGATGGTTTCTGTTTATATTTATGTTACAGCAGGAACACAGAGTGGTTCTTTACCTGAATTTTAAACGGAACCACCCTCCAGTTTGTGGAAAACACACTTCATGTCTACATCTTTCTTCGCCTGCTGCCCAGCATGACAGATGTTCAACTCCAGGAAAAGAAAAACACAATACAGGTACACACAGCTGGTCCTTTTGACCAGTTTGACAAAAGCACAAGCAGTCACTGGAAAAGTTCCACACCAGAAACACATTTATGGCAGTAATAGGCGGTAAAAACCAAAGGAAAATTATGTAATTTGTTCAAATAAAACTATGATTAAGGAACTTTTTGTTGAATATGCACTTTGATTTTATATAAGTGTAATTAAAGAGAATCCAGTCTAAGAACTGAGATGTGTAGTAATGACTCTCTTTTTTTGTTCAATTTTTTAACAACCTTTTGAAAAAAAAGAGCAATTTAATTGATTAATTTCTTCATCTTTTTACTTTTTGAAGTAGATTAAAGAGGAAGGAACTAGTTATTCTGAGACAGGGATATTTGTCAAATGTAAACACTTTGCTTATTAAAGAAATGTGTAACCATCAACAGGTATTTTAGATTTCAATACATATTTTCTATTATACTTTAAACATACAGATGCATTAAAAGAACACAAAGCAAAAGTTTTTGGGTTTCAAAATAGAACATAAATAAAACAGAATGCTCAGTTGATCCGTTCTTTAGAAACAAAACACCAATTCTACAAATAAATCCTAATGTTTTCAAGTTTTATAGAACAAACATAACATGGACAAACATTTTGTCATCATCCTGTGAATAAGCTAGGAGCTAAAAGCAATTCTCAGAAATTCTTTTCTTAGTTTAGACTGTCTGACCTTTGTTGTTTTTGCTGGAGAATGATTGTTTATTTCAGTCTGAGATTGAACATGTTTGGTGGCTCTGCTTCTGTTGTAAAAAAAAAAAGGTTGATGATATTTCCTGATTTTGTTTTCCTGTTTTTGCATGTTTTTTGGTCGGATTTTAAAAAGCTGTAATACCTTCACACAAGGGCCGAAATGTCATTTTTATGTCACCGGTCAAGTTGGCCCAGTAGATTTTCTTATTCTCCCGGGCCAACTTGACCGTACCTCACTATTTCAAACAGATTAACCTTCTACCTTCTGAATTATATTTAAGGAAATAAACTGCATAAAAGTTATTTAGGTATAAACACTTCTTTATTGTCATCTAACTGTAAACCTGCTGCGGTGGATGAGGAGCGTTCCGTAGGCATTTATTACTAAAGCGCTGCTGCTATTTCGCACTTTATTATTTGAGCTTAAAATAAGATACATCAAGTTTTTTGCAGCAACATATCATTCCTATTGGTGTGAAAGAACCTCCCATCATTTTACTGATGAGTGTGTTGAACTCACCAGCTTTCTAAAACATTAAAAACCCTCAAAATATAATAATGTCATTCTTTTTAAATAACTGCAAACATGTTCGTGTTGCATCACATCTGCAATCTTTCTTTTTATCTGTTGATTTCTAAAAGGGTTTATCTCTTTTCTTCTTTTGTTGGTCTGAGTCATAATAATTTTTATTAATAAGTCTGTGCCGCATTCCTGTCTGTGGCACACCTGTTTCTGCATTCAGGTGAATGTGAGCCTGTTGGTCTGGATGGTACAAAACCTTTGTTCCACCTGTGTATTCTTGCTTTTGTGGAGCGGCGTCTGGAGTTCACACACCCACAGAGCTGCAAACTAAAAGTGCTACCGTCGCTGATCTTGAATTCACCCGTGTAACGCGCCAGGTTCGCGGTTTAACCACGCAATCCCCCCCTTATTTCAATTGACAACAGCAGTTGAGCAGATGATGGTGACAGCTAATTTCCCCGCCGTCCGGCTTATCCCCACAGCGAAGCAGCTTTCCCTGTTTTCCCCAGTTTGTTTGGCAGAGAGTTTTCACGCCGGATGCCCTTCCTGACACTACCCTGTATTTTCGAGACACAGAGAGACCCAGATAGGCAGCAGCGCAAAGGACCCACACTGGAATTATAGTTTATTGCATGGTGACCAGCAAATACTTATTCAAAATATTATCTACTTACCTTTAAATGTGCGATTAATAGAGAGCACCAAATTCCATTTTCAAACCATTTTGTAACAAACAGGGATTTGCTTCTATTACTGATGTATTGGCAGTTCCATAGAGGAGTGTTGTGTTGACTGTAATTATGTTTATAAATGAGTTTCCAATGTAGAAGAACATGCTGATGAAAAGATGAGAGTTGAATGGTAAGTTTCTTACCGTCAAAATCACTACTGAGTAAAAATTAGATCCTTCCTAGGTTGGAAAATATTTTTTCAGAAATAATAAAACCAAACACTGTTTTGATTTTTAATAAATGATTTTTACCAGTTTATTTTTCAGGTGCCATTAAGGCTGTTAAAGTCTATGGCATGTAGGCCTCCATCTTTGTATTTCTTAGTTACAGTACTACCGAAAGGAAGTAACCTTCAGTTCCTTTTCATTTAAAACTTTGCTATTCAAAACAAATCGAATAAATATGTATGACAAGAACAATGGTCAATAAGAACAATAAGAATGCCAGGGGGTGGTACCGAACCGTTGGAACAAACCTGTGTGACGCCATCTTCCTGGGCGTGGCCTCCAGCCTCCTTTTAAATCTCGCACCGACCCGGTGTTGCGCTTGTCCCTCGTACCTGCGCGCGTGCGGACTCTTCTGGTTTCCGGGAATAATGCTTTTTGAAAGATGATGCAGGATCAGAACAGTGACAAACACCGGGAGGAAAAGACACTGGAGCGCATTTCTTCCTCTTTTCTCTACCTCCTCGTGTTTTCGGTAAGTTTTTAATCATGTTTTTTTTTTATTAGATGTCGTTGTCAGACAAGGTGTTGCATGATGTTAAAAACATGATTTGGGGTTGAGTCATGGCATGAATTGTTGCGCAAACGTCATGTTTACGCATGATACCGCAGGTCTCAGGTGGGTCTCTGCGGGTTTCATGTCCCGGTTTTCCCGGTGGATTCTGACACTAACAGCCTGTTTTCAACGCGAAGGGCTCATTTATTCTGCTGTAATAAACACGAATAAACTTTGGAAAAAGATTTATCACTGAATTTAGAATATATGCGTTTATCTTTGGCTCTAAAAGTTAAACAAAACTCATCATTTCCCTCAAGACTGTATTATATGTCATCTCTAAACATAAATTCTATCAGGATTTGGTTCTGGTTCTGGTTCTGGTTTTGGATCCGTTTCCAGAGCCTCAGAAAAGCCATTAACACTGCAGAAACAAGTTTATTCCGGTTTTAATAATTGGGATGAAATTGTAGCTTTGGTTTGTTTCAAATCTTCATTCCTTTAAGTAAGCAGTATTCTTCCCCCTAAAAAATAAAATAAAAGATAATAAACTTGACCTTTGTTTGGCAAAACAACATTATTTCTAAATATTTTCAATTTATTGGAACAAATTGAAGTAAAATGTGTTTTTAAACACTAAAGTGATTTTGGACAGGATCACATAAATGGAGCAAAATAAACCACAAACATACTCTGAATACATTCAGCTAATAAACATGAATTTAGTTGTTTCTAACTGATTTTGTTTGGCAAAACTATATTATTTCTATATTATATTACTATATTATTTCCAGTTTATATCTAGTGTTTCCTTAATTGAATTCAACTTTACCATCATATGTTAGTAAAATGTGTTTTCAACACATAACAGTGATAAAGGTCATAGACAAGAATGAACTAGAATCAAATTCTGAATTTATTTAGTACTGAATACATTTCCATAGTAATAAATTTAACAGATTATTACTAACTATTTTTTGCTAACCTACAAAATTTCTAAATAATTTGTCTTCATTGTACTGTATTTAATTTTTGTTGCTTTATTTTATTTAGATTTTACCAGCAAATGATATTAAACTTTGTTTTTACACAGAAATCCTTTGGAAATGTTCAAAGATGCAAAACTATAAGCTATCGTGATATTCTGAATGCATTTTGCACTCATACATTTCAATAGAAAGGAATTTAGCAGACTTTAACTGACTTTGTTTAGCAAAACCTGCACAATTTCTAAATACATTTACAGTTTATATTTTGTTTTTTGTTTTTTTTTTAATTAAAATAGATCTTAATGTCTTTTACACAGAAAACTGATTTAAAAAAAATCATGAATAGAAAAAAATAAGCATTTAGCTCTTAAACGTTTCCATAAAAAGTTAATTCAACAGATTTAGCTGACTTTTTTTAGCAAAACTATATTATTTCTAAATAAATTTCCAGGTTTAGTTTTTTATCTAAATTTTACTAGCAAATCTTTGTACAATGTTCTTTACACATAAGTGATTTGGATGGATAAATGGATAAATTCTGAATGCATTCAGCTCATTTACACATCTCCATAAAAAGTTAACTTAGTTGACTCTAACAGATAACCTATATTATTTACAAATCACTATCCAGTTTGTGTTTGGATTTTTGTCTAATATTACTTTAATTTTACCAATAAATGTTTGACAAATGTTTTTTTGTGTGACTTGCAGAGGGTCATAAATATAAAATCAATAACATTTCTGAAAATATTGAGCAAACAAACAGAGATTGAGCAGATTGAAACAAGAATCTTAAAGTGTTTAGTTCAATCTATTCATAAATTGGGTTTTCACTATTCCTGTAAGCTTATTTACCCCTTGTGCTATCTTAGATGACCCCACCCTTACATTGACGTGTTCTCCCTACCATGACAAAGGTGGATAAAGGTGGAAAGATTTCATGTAATCCATGGACACCAGAGAAGATCACAAATCATTGAAGAAAAAAGGTCTAGTGGGTCCAGATGACCCAACTCCCAATGTTAAAGTGACTTGGATAGCACAAGGGATAAAATCCTATACATCGGGTCTTTTCAGGGGTTGGTTGCTGCTGCAGGCGGTTTGCATTGTGCAGTAGTAAAGTGTATGGTTACGCGTGTTTTTCCTGTTGGCAGGTGCATCCAGAGTGTCACCTCCTGGCTGAGAGCCTGTAACCTGAGAGCCAGAGCCTCGCACCACCCTTCTCCTGAAAGAGGATCCATTTTTAGAACCATTCTCCGCCCAGATTTGTTTACCCCACCCCGAGCCAATGAAACGTGTCAGAGCCTACACTGCCATGGTTTTGGTTTTCAGCGTGCTGGTCATCTTCATCTATTCCACTCTGAACTTGGAGCCAGCGAACACAATCACCTCCACAGCCGAAGGCTCCGAGAGGCAGCGCAGGGGTCAAAACCCCGAGGGGCAGGTCAAATCCACCCATGAGCACACCAGCTTCACCACGGCAGAGATGTCCACGGCCGTTTTACAGACTGTGTCGGTGTCTAAGGACCTAAGGGAGATGATCCCCAAAAACGAGGCGTACTGGAACCGTTTGATGCACACGGCCCTGAAGGGTTTGGACGACGGCGACTACTCCTTCGCAAGGGAGTCTCCCTGGTCTCTCTGCAGGGTGGAGAACCAGGAGCTCCTGCAACTCAACATCCACGACTTCAGCTCCTACCCTCCTCTGCTTCAGACGTTCGTGCGCGGCATGACCTGCAAGTCCCCCCCCATTCTGATCGACCAGCCCAACAAGTGCGTCGCCGCCAACAGGAAGGAGTACAACCAGACCTTCCTGCTGCTGGCCATCAAATCCAGCCCCAGAAACTTCGAGCAGCGGCAGACGGTGCGGGAGACGTGGGGCCGGGAGGGGGTGCACCACGGTGGACTGACGGTGCGCACCTTCTTCCTGCTGGGCAACTCCACCCAGGACGACCCCGACATGAGCGCCCTGCTGTCGTACGAAGCAGAGCGCTTTGGGGACATACTGCAGTGGGATTTCCACGAGTCCTTCCTGAACCTGACCCTCAAGATGAAGGTCTTCCTCCAGTGGACGCTGAAAAACTGCCCCCAGGTCTCCTTCATCTTCAGCGGGGACGATGACGTCTTCGTCAACACCCCAGGGCTGCTCAACTACCTAAAGTCTTTAGATGCTTCC
Organism: Oryzias sinensis; assembly: GCA_037389245.1. Lineage (NCBI taxonomy): Eukaryota > Metazoa > Chordata > Actinopteri > Beloniformes > Adrianichthyidae > Oryzias > Oryzias sinensis. The sequence continues at coordinate 4,360,901 of CM074488.1, forward strand.
AAAACGGAAAACCTATACGTCGGACACGTCATAAGCACGGCGAGCCCCCTCAGGGACCCAAGAAGCAAATACTACATTCCCATGAGCTTCTACGACGGCGCTTATCCCGCTTACGCGGGTGGAGGGGGCTTCATCTTCTCAGGGGGGTTGCTGCAGCCCCTCTACTCGGTTTCCCGGGTCCTCCCCTTCTACCCCATCGATGACGTTTACTTCGGAATGTGCGCCAAGGCGTTGGGGATTTCCGCCGTCGCACACGGAGGCTTTCAGACCTTTGACATCAAAGAGCAGGACCGCAGCAATGTCTGCGTGCACAAACACCTGATGCTGGTGCACCAGCGCTCGCCGCAGCAGACCAAGAAGCTGTGGCGGGGCATTCACAGCCCCATGTTGACTTGTTGAGCTGCACATGAAGGCAAGGATAGCTGCGGGGCTTGTAACTGTAAGTAGAAGGGGAGGGAAAAAAACTGAGAAACTTTGCCCTGCCTTGGAAAAATATTAGCAAGAAGTTATTTATTTTTCCAAAACCTGCAGCCATAAAGACTCATGGGAACACGGCACAACTTGCTTTTTCTTAGTTGCTGCTTTTAGGGATTTTATTTTATGTATATATTTTTATTATATGTATATATATATTCTCTGTAAATGTTCCTGTAAGTCTTATCAGAATTCAATAAGCTGAAACGTCAATTAAAAATCACAACAACAAACACTTTATGCTTTATTTTCAACAAAACAGACGTACTATCTCCGTGGTAACCACAGCATTCTGAAAAGAGTACAGTCATAAAAACAAACAGCTACACCAGCTATTGAGGAACTAAGCTAGAGGAACCTAAACTTGTTTTTTGCATATTTACTGTCAGTGTTTTGTTTGGGCATGTTTTATTAATATGGAAGATATTTCCTGTTTAAAAGGTTTTTTTCCTTTTTAAGGCACCAAACAAAGTGGTTAAACTGGTATCTACGGGAGCTTTCCGTCAAGCTGCGGCTCGTCTCAGTCCCCGCTCCCAGAATTCCACAGAAAACCTGTGCCACGGCTCACTGCTTCTCGTACAGGTCGACTGGGTAGTGCTCTTTGTACTGCTGCACGTGCCTCCACATGGAGTCCCTCTGCCTGCTCAGGCCGGGCGTCAACTCCTGGTACACGTCGGTGAACAGCAGTTCGGGGTTGGGCTTCAGGCGCCGCTCGGCCCGCTCAAACGCCTCCATCACGGTTTTGCGGGACTGCTTCCTCCAGCTGCGCTCGTCGTCCTCGCTCCACCAGCCGCGGGCCGTCATGTAGTGTCTCAGTCTGGAGATGGGGTGGTCCTGCTTGTCCCAGTAGTTCACCTCGTCCACCGAGCGGTAGGCAGAGCTGTCGTCGCTGGTGCTGTGGTGACCGATTCTGACGACACAGACCAAATCACTAAATAAATGAACCCTCGACTTCAATAACACCCACAGGTTAGCTCTCGAGTTCTCCAACACTTCATCTTTTCTTGGAATGCGTGTTTTTACTAGTCCTCTTTATAGACAGTTAAACAAATTAGAAAACTGCTCAGACTTTGACCGGGGCGTAAAAAGTTTCAACGTGTTCAAAAAGCAACAAGACTCTAAACATAACACAAAACATAAAAAGCTATTTCAGGTTTTGACAGAAGAAATGTAAAAGATACTCTGAAGAACCCAAGAACCTTTTTCTTCTAGGTGTTTAAAGTCAAAAACAAGAAGATAAAAAAAAAAACAGCAGGGATCAAGACCAACTCTGATTAAAATTGTGTTGGTTTTTTTACGTGTCCAGGCATTTTTCTGATGATGGAGGACATACACAAAGAAAATTCAACTTAAATGTGCATTTCTGAGTGTTTTACATTCAAAAAATTGTGAAAAAAAATTCTCTTTGAAAAAGATCGTATTTGTTACGTAGATAACGATCCACAAACGTCTTTGTTTTCCTCGTCTGAACTTGAATCTGACTCTAAATCCAGCTGCACGGCTGAGACTGAATTGACGAGGTCAACTTTACACGATTGGCACTGTAGACACTAAAGAGGACTTGTAGCAAGAACTTCAAATGAAACTTTGAATGTGTTTCACATAATCGC